>VZTN01010020.1:0-13371 GCA_013400515.1 Erpornis zantholeuca
TAACTCAAACAGAATGAATGGTCTAATCTGCCTGTCCTCATTTAACACAGATCAACTTCCCTGTATAGAGAAACCCTTTTATTTATTACTGAGAGAATAAAGTATTTACTTGACTAAAGAATCCAAGTCAAGGATATCAACAGGGTAGAAAACTTCAGTTACCTACTTTTGTAAGGAAAGATTACCTCTTAAAAAGATTAAACTTAATAAAATTAGTTGGAGTTAGAATCTTGGAACTAATTATATAACTTCAGGCTGTAATCTTCTCATACTTTATAAACTGCTGAAGGGTCAGACCAGGTCACTTTTTTTCAGGCCTTCACGGAAAAAAAAAAGGGATGTGAATCTGAAGTAGATGTTTTAGAAGGTAAATCTTCTGAGCTTTTGTTAAAACTAGTTTACTAATTTGGGAGTGAGGGAGGCATCTTCCCTCAGTGCTTCCAAATGATACCTAATTGAGATCTTAACTGCTATTTCTAAAAGCCTTTTAAGTTGCTGTGGTGCATGACACCTTGTATTGCTAGGTTATTACAGTTAAAAACAAGGGGATGTTCTTCATGACTCCAGAATACCAGTACATGGTTACCATTCTTCATGAATCCAGTAAACTGAGCATATTATCAGTCTAAGAATTGGCTTGTGTCTGACCAAGCAGCATAATTATTTTTTTTCTCAGCTGTGGTGAAATATATTCCTTAATAGGTATTGATAGCTTTAAATGTATAGAAAATTGTATGAGGTTTGTGCAGTACTTTATGGCCATTTAAGTTGAAAGATGTCATGCCTTGAAGATCATTATCATTGATTTTTAATTTCTGAATGATGATTTAATTTATGAATTACAAAGACTGATTTTAACTGAATCATGTTTAATATAACCCTACAAATTCAATTAAATAGAACCTGAGCAAGCCTCTAGGTTTTCTGCTCCACAGCCTTTTTCAGGACTTTTTCAAGATATTTCCATTTATCAGTTAATGCCTGGATTTTCTAGTGGAGCAGGAGCTATGAGGGAAATCCTATAGCAACTTGTCCTACTCACTGTGTCATTAAAAAAATGGAAAAATTAATTAACACTGAGGTAACAGTGATGATGATTGTGGTTATTATTCATGGTAAGAAGGCTCTACCATGAAGAGTTATGAGAAGGACTACAATTCTGAATGCAATAAAAATAACAGGCAAAGTTCAGTATAGGTAAATATGTGGAGGAAGACAAAATCCTAATTTTACATCAAAAAAGATGGGCATGATGAGAGCACTTACAAGCATAGTTTTGCTGTCATGATAGATGATTTCATTAAGATAGCAGTTCAAAGCTCAGTAGCAGCTGAAAAAAGCAAATCAAATGTTAAGAATTACTAGGGAAGAAATAGAAAAAAGCAGAGAACCTCTTTGTGCTGTTGTGCAAATCCAGGTGTCCTTAACACTGCTCAGTTTTGGTCCTCCATCTCAAGATGGGAGAAGCTTGAACTGGGATAAGTTCAGAAAAAGACAAGAATGAGCAACATTGCATTGGCCAAGTCTCCAACATGTGAAGACAAGATTAGGAAAGGGACATATGGTAAAGATCTACAAAACCATGTATGGCATGGAGATACGGAAAAAACAATTTTGCACTCAGTACCAGAGTTAGGGAGCAGCTAATGAAGCCATTAGGAGCTTCATCAAAACAAACAAGACATAGTTCTTCATAGACTACCAACCTGTGAAACCACTTCCCAAAGGATGGTGTGAATACTGAAATGTGGATCCAAAAGAAAACTGGACAAACTCCTGGAAAGCCAAATAAATACCTAGATATAAAAACACAGACACCACATTCAGTTTAAGAAGCCCCTAGATTGGAACTGGTTAGTGACTTGAGGAAAAATGCCTCATGCACTTGTCTGTTCTTACACATTTCAAGCATCTAACTACTCTTAGAGACAGGATACTAGATTAGAGGGACATAGTATTGCCACTGTTACAGCACAAATCAAAAATAATTCCAAGTGAAAAAGGGAAGACAGAAAAAGAGAAGTGTGTGTCTTTGTGCTCACTTGGAAAATGAAATAATAAGGTAGTAGTCCTTCTGATGCCCATTTGAGATTCTGTTCTTGGAACCTTCTCTGCTGGACTATTTTTTTCTTCCTGGAGTTTGCCTCTCAGTCTTACTAATTGACAGAATATTTACCTGGATGCACATTTAACTCCTACCAGTTGCTGCTTAACAGTTTTGGTCTCGTGATATTCGGTGTTGCTTATTCTTATCTGTGTTTTCTTGTTTCTGCATTGGAAACCTATAGTTACTTACCTATGAAAGTTGTATCCTTCCCTGGAAAATGGTAAACTGAAGCAAAGGCATCCTGCAACATGAAATAGAGTATGTGTCAGTGCCTTGAAGTTCTTGCACTATTGTCTTCTGTTGCCTTTGGGAAGTTGTTTTATATTTTTGATTTTGTTTCCATATCTATCAGACTTTCTTTCTCATCTTCTTGGACAACTAGTCAATTCTGGCATACAGCCTTCCATTTCTATTAATAATTCAAAGTACTCAGCCAAACTCTAGCATACTCGAATATGTATTACTGAAGCTGTTCCAGGAACAATAAGCAAAGAAATAATTGCCTATATATTTTATTGGAGCTGTAAACCAAATTATAGTTATATTTGAAAAGAAATTATAACAAATACTAATTTCCAAGGAGTCTGCCAAATAGATGTATGGACACAAAATATAAACTCAGACAAGAGATCATGGCAAAATCCAGCAAAGGAGAATTAATGTTTATTCTAAAAACAAGACTATAGAGGTGAGGGGTTACTTGAGAGCAAATATTTACTTGGATTCTCAGTAGTTTCTATAGATGAATATAAAATAACAGCCTGTTACTGAGTGTGTATCTCTGTGAGTATGACAGTAACTGGAACATGTAGTGTAACACACAATGTTACCAGAACAGCCTTGACACACCATCTGGTTCACCTATTTATATAGGGACAGGCTGACACGTGTAGTCTCTTCTTTACTGATGTTTGTCAGACAATTGGCCTATTGCATTGCTTCACTCTCCTTGTATGAGAAAAGCTTTTCATTGTATCCATCTTTTCTTTCTCTAAACAAAACTGAATGCTTCATGTCGCCTTCACTCAGGATAATATTGCTCTCTTTATAAGGATCTTCTCAAGAGGACTGGACATGTTTTAAAAAAAAAAATCTGTTCAGACAAAAAAAAGCCTTGCATTTTTCCTCATAACCCATCTGTTCTGATCTCTTTGTCATCCTCAGGACTATTTCATGTCACAAAATCACAGAATGGGTAAGGCTGGAAGGGACTGCTTGAGGTCATCTGATCCAATCTCCCTGCTCAGAAGGGTCCTCTAGAGTATGTTACTCAGGATTGTGTCCTAACAGTTCTTCTCCAGGGAAGGAAACTCCACAACCTCTCTGGGCATCCAGTTCCAGTGCCCAGTCACCATCACAATGAAGAAGCTTTTTTCTCTTGTTCAGATGGAGCATCAGTTTCTGTCTGTTGCCTCTTGTCCTATTGCTTGGCACCACAGAGCAGAGTCTGGTCCATCCTCTGATACCCTATCTTTAGATACTGATAGACACTGATGAGGTCCCCTCTCAGTTGTCTTTTCTTGAGGCTGAGCAGGCCATGGTCCCTCAGCCTTTCCTCATAAGAGAGTTGCTCCAATCTCTTCATCGTCTTCATAGCCCTCCACTGGACCTGCTCCAGGAGCTCCATGTCTCCGTTGCACTGAGGAGCCAGAACTGAACATTGTGTCTGCTTTCCTTAAAGTTAGATGTCTAGAGCTGTGCATAGCTGTTCTTCTCTGTCAGGCTTTGGCAAAAGAAGAACAAGCTGCACGTGTCTGATCTTCATGTTTCATTGTCAAGATTCTTGACTGCAATTCTGGGGCCTAGCCAGCTGTTCTTGTGTAGCATTTAAACATTTGATTGCCTTTTCCACTCTCTACCCTGCAGTCCTTTGTCTTTTTATTGTCCTTAATTTGTTTGATTTGAGTTCTTTCTCTAATTTATTAACTTAGTTTTTAATTCTTATCCCACAGTTCTATCCTTTCTAGTTCAGTAGCTGCCCTTGTTCTAGATCTTCATCAGAATTTTTAAAGTGTATCTTATTCTTTATTACTAACAAAAGAGAGAGAGCACATTTTGAAACAGTAACAAAATCTAGAGAAAACAGTGATCTTTGGCCCACAAACCTGCATTTTCCCAGACTTTTCCCCCCTGTTTCTGATGTGTTTGATATTACCATTTTTCTGAAGATAAGTCCCTAGGTGTGCTACTGTAGGCATGAATGCTATAGTTATTTAGATACATTAAGTATGCATAAAGTGGTGCTGTGGGTTATTCTATGTGCTCATTTGAATATTAAATCTCCTTATGCTGCTAGTCTTACTGGTCTTTTCTGTGTGTGCTCTATGCAAGCATCAACACTTCTGCAGGTAAGGTCAGACTCCTGCATTTCAAGGAGGTGAAAGATGCATTGTTTCAGAAGAAAATCTAGACTTTCTTTCATCTTGTGACAATGACATTTTGTACCCATACTGGGCAGTGTGATTCAGTCTTCTGTTTCTTTTCTGAATAACTGCCTCAATTTGCTCCAGGCAGATGAAAGTCAGCTCCTAACTGGAAGCCCCTTCTGAGCCCGGGCACAGTGTACTCATAAGTTGGTGAAAGTTGTTGTAGGCACACAAACACAAAGTTATTTTTGAGGGAAGGACCTTATATTAGCTGTATTCATTAAACTGTTCATAAACAGAATATTTAATGCTTGATTGTCTAGGGCAGTTTAATATAAAGTTATGAAATCTTCACATACTGAGAATTTACCTGCAAAAAGAGCAGTTCAGTTCAAGGGAACAGTGTTTAGGTTAATATTATTGAAAGGTTTTCAAGTGGAAGTAATAAACATAATGTTTTGAAATGTTCCTCAATATGCTTTTAAAGTCAGATATGCAACTGACATTATCTTCAGTGACAGATAAAAGCAGCGAGTTAAGGATTGCAGTAATGCTTGAATAATGTTTTTGTGAGCAGAGCTGTATGTGTGTGTAATTTTGACATTTGCCATAAAAATACATTGTTCTTTTGTTACTGTGATTGTCTGATTATTCACTATGATAATAATTAAACAATTCCTTATTTGCAAGTAATATTCCTGTATTGAATATGAAAGCTTATCATTTTCTGACAGGTACTATATAATAAAATGTTTAAATTTAATCTGCTAAACGCAAATGCAATAACCAATGCAATCATGCAGCAGGAAAATGACATGTTTGTTTATTTTCAGATGTCACTCCTCCACCAGCTGCTGGATATTTGGAAGTAACAGATCTTAACTCAAAGAAAATCAAATACATTACAATTCCTAGGTAACTGCCTTTATTGATTAGAGCACTGTCATCTTAGAGGAATAGCGATGAGAATTTAGTGTCTATTATTACTTCAGGATAAGCAAATGTTTCTTTTGATGTGGAAAGTAAGACTAATTCATACCTATTGTAAAATTCTGCAAACATTCCAGTATGTTTTTGTCAACATTATTCATCTATTTTTACTAGGTAATGCTGATGAAAATGTAGTGATTAATCAGTAAATATGAAAGGTAGCTTTATCTTCTGATTTTTATTCCCTTTGTTCCTTCCCCCTCTTCCATCCACTTTATTCTCAAGCTGTTTCATTATGGTTTGCTGTCTTCATTTTCTTTTCCCTTTTCACTATCTTCAGGATCTGAGAAAGACAGGGAAAACGATCCAGTGCTAGGTGATAGGAAACCAAGAATCAAATTCTGGTCCAATATAAAGTTCACTTTGAAAATAGCTTGACCTTCTCTGTGGATCTCCCTTTGGAAAGTATGCATTCCCAAGTATCTTGCAAGATGCACAAGTATTGTGTATGATAAATTAAAATAGCCAGATTCTATGGCTTCTGTTTGGTTTTAACATCTGTCTCTCTCTTGCAACTGTAGAGAGTATTTGCAAATGTTTTATAGTATAAAGATATATTTTGGTCCCAAATTGTTGTTTTCTACTGCAATAATAATAAACATTTTTGTTTTAAATGGCAGTGTCTCAATTTGCATATTTAAAAAGCAGGTGTATGAAACTCACACATGAATAATTTTATATTTTTTTTAAATTCTATTTTTATCCATTCAGTGTTGATTTTGACAGTATTTATTCTCATTTGCATTCATTCTGGTTCATTAATAATCTGGGGAACATTTTAATTAATAGAGAATTAGGTTTTCACTTTTCACCATTTTGTAATTAATCCATTGCCTTACATCTTACACAGTCATTCAAAAATGAAAGACATTACCATAAAAAGAGCAAGGAATCACTTTATTTTTCACTAGGATTTTATAGGAAATAACAGAAATTACAAAGCCATATTTTAATATTATGACCCTTAAACTAGCATTAGGATTTAAGCTGTGAATGGCAGACCTGAGCAGAAGTCCAGATTTAAGAATGTACTCCAGTAAGAACTGATGAGTAAAGTGAGTTTTCATCATATATATATATGAATAGTTCTCTGTTAAAATCTCACAATCTTTCTTGCTTCTGGCAAAGTTAGCCTGGTCAAATGCTAAGATAACTCTTTTTCAGTTGAGTTAGTGCATTGTGGTTTCAGTCATAGGTAGAAGCACATGTGTTGCTCCTTCTTATCTTTTTGAAAATTATTAATTTTGCCATTGGTGCAGGTTGCCAAGTCATTTATGCATATAATTTACAGTACTGAAAAATGCATAGATTCTTCCTACGTTTTCTAAATTTCCCTTCATATTATGTGTGTTTAAGGCCCTCTCTTTCAGCAGTAAATTTTTGTCAGCAAGTTGACTGTTTAAAAAAGTGCTATGATCTTCTGTACATAAAGCTGTGCAATTGTTAAATGAGTATTTAAATCTTAATATTTTATTAAAGCACTAGAGAAAGTGATACTCTAATTTGATGGAAGTATATTTTCCTCAGTGTTCCAACCATGTTCTCTCTATTTCTTTTTTAGTTTTATATTTTTCTGTAGCATCTTTTTACGTTTTTTATAGTCTTAATAGTTTTTTTCTAAAGATGGCCTATTTTTAGATAGATTAAATACAGCAGTGTATTTAAACTACAGCAATGGTTTTGGCAACATACTGACTTTCAGCCTGGTGTTTTATACTGCTTCTTATACAGTCAGGTATCTTTTGGTTATGTCCAGTTTCAGTAGGTGGAAATTTTCAGATAAAATACTGGGTCTGCAGGGCTTAGTTATAGTCTGTCATGAAATGAGGATGTAATTTCATTTAATTGTCACCTTAACCGCAGAAATATCCATCCTCCTTTTAAATGTAGCTTCAGGAAAAATCACATTAATTCTTGTTTTTCAGGTCACAATCTCTCTCTCCATATACATCGTGGCTCTCTAAGATCTCAGATGCTGATGCCCTGCTGGCACCACTGGGCAAAGTAGGTTTGGTTACTGTGGACATGGGAGGAGGTGTGAGGCTCTGGGAGACAGGGCTGGAGAGCCTCCAGCGGTCGCTGCAGGACTGGAGGAACATGATTGGCCAAGAAGATGGTCGTCCTGTGCAGGTAGGGCTTCACAAAGCTGAGCTCAAAAACGTCACAAAATGAGCTGTGGAGGAGTTTTCAGCTGGGAAAGGAGTTGAGGGGAGAGCTGTGAAGTAGAAGTGCACCTGTGACAAAAATTTAGTAGACTTCTTCCCTGAAAAAAAGAGGCAAAGTAGCTTAATTTAAAAATATTTTGTAACCCCTGTAATTATGGTTACTGACAGACTCTTTGCCTTTCACCGTTTGTATTTTTGCCAAATTCCAGTGCAATTAAATGCAGATAAATTCTTTATCTTCTGCTGATTTTTAACTGTAACTTTGAGAATGTAGAATAATGAAATTAATTTTTAAGGAAAGGATATACTTTTCTGGAGTTCAAATATTCAGGGAAAAAATGGTGTTTTACTTTGAAAAAGAAACTTGAAGCCTAGCTGAAAGATGCCTTGAGTTCACAGTAGAGCCTTTGCTAATCTTGATAATTTTCCCAGCTGAGCAGAGTTGCAAGGATCTCCATAGAGCCATGTTCTCATGTGGAATGTTCAGGTAGATGCAGAAAATACACAGCATTTACATGTATGGTGTGTGTGTATGTATATACGAGTGTTAATGTAGTGGCCAGTCTGTGTGAACACCATTGGAACACAGAGGGAACATTCAGGATTGTTCAAGTGCATATTGAATTAGAATGGGAAAACAGAATGAGTCTATTCTTAATTAGATCTCTCTCTGGTTTTGGTTGGGGTTTTTTGTGAATGAGATGTATTAGGCCAAAATGCCTTTTACTTTCTTTTCCCACTCTTAGCTCCCTTTCTACAAGTTGTTCTGCAGTTACGGAGACTTGGGCAAGAGCTGACGTGTTCTTGTTACTGGACCTCAGCAAATGCCATTCATAAAAGTCGTGAGAAAAGGAAACTCTTAGCCAGTAGCTCCTTTGTGCTTGACACTTGTGGCTTTGCCAGTGCCATGTGCATTGCCAGTGCAGGAGCACTAGCACCATCTTATGGTCAGATACAGTTTGTTTACCCAGAGAGTTTTACTAGTTTTAATAGGTCTTTTTTCCTTTTTCCTTTTTGTTTTTAAATAACTTGTAATTTTATTCAACAATATCAGTGTATTGTCAATAATAGCCAACAAATTATTAGACAATACTGGCTGGGAAAGTACACAGCATAAGAAAATTTAAGTCATTTAACTAATAATCTCAAGTAGCCATTTTAAAGAAGGCTATGAAGTTTTCCCACAGTCACAAAGCGGTATTCAAGATCTGCTGTAGAATTTCTCTCCACTGACAGCCTGCCTCACTACTAGGCACATTCCAGGATAAAGTCTCCTTAGAATATCTTTTTTTTTTTTCCTGTGTCAAACCAGTGGTTTTTCAGAACTGAAATAACATGCTGTTTGATTTGTGCTAAAGGGCTGAAACAAAGCCTCTTCTGTGATCTTCTGACTTGCATGATTATCACTAACTTCTGTTTCCCTGCTTTATTTTTTGCTCTGCTTTAAATGGAAAGATGAGACCTAAGGCATTGCAAAGGCATTGCAAAGCAATAAGAAATAAATTAGGTCTTTTAAAATTAGGTCTTTTTTTTTATGTAATCTCCAATAGGATAATAGGTACGTAGTTGCTGCATAAACACTGTACTTCGCTAATTGGATATGAAAACCTTCACCTTTCCTGCTTACTTTTTCAATAGATCTAGATATAAAAGCAGTACTTTATTAAGGCATTCATTTCTGGAAATTAAAGGGTCCTATTAGCTTAAAAACATATTCATGTAGCCTCCCTGTGTAACTGAGCATATGAAGAACTTGTCTCTTGATCTAGGGAAAATTACTTTGCTCAGAATGCTGCAGCTAAATATTTTCTGATACCTGTTTTTGCAAAATTGGACATATTTTGCAGCCATGTATTCATTCAAGTGTATGAAAATCACCTCCTTTTGTGTAATGTTTTGTGCACATGCTCACATTAAGTAACTCGGAGTCTGATGAGGTTTCTGTAATTCTTTGACTTAACCCATCATTTCAAATCATTTTGTAGCAGAAACTCACTTTAAGAGAGCTGTCAGTGTTCCTCATATCACCCATCAATCTCGAATTTCCCCTTGCCTAAAAACTGCCATTGTTGCATCCCACAAAGCTGCCACAGGCTTAGCAAAGCTTATTATCCCTTCATGGTGATGTTTTTAGACCAATCTGAGACCTGTCTAGGTGGATGGGAACCACTGATCTGCAGAAACACATGCAAACTCTTTGAATCTTCCTGACCATTTAGAGAAAAAAGAATTAGAGGGTTTTCAATATAAATAGACTTTCAAAGAATTTGAATCAAATCTTCAACCAGGCTTCAGCTGGAGCTGTTGGTATTATCTTCTAGGGCTGCATTATTGCTTTCACAAACACGTTAGCTCTGAGAAGGAGGCTGATATACATAAGCAATGAAACAGAGGAAAACAAACAGCTGTTCCACTTGAAATCAGTAATTAGGTTCCCTTGATATAATTTGTGGCAATCTTCAAAATAGTCAATATTTGTTTTGTATGGTTGACATACTCAGCAGAGTTCAAACTGCTGAAGTCTTGAGGTTACCAAATGAGGTTCTCAAAATATGGTATGCGTTTACATAAGCCTGCATTTATACAGGCAGGTCAGAATTTTTCGTCATTTATTGAAGTTTTAGACTCAAAATAATACTACAATATTCTGAAATGATTAAATTGCAGCACCTGAAATACAAAATCTAAACAAAATACTGTATTTTCTAAAGCTGTTAACTCTACTCCAAAGACTTGAGCTTTTTCACTGTTTTTCCTTGTCTCTGACAAGGTCACTTCATTATCAAATACCTGAAGATAATTTAAAAGACAATTTCTTTTTAAAATCTTGCCCTAAAAGTTTCATGGCAATAGGCAGACATTGACAAGCTTGAGTTACTTTTTTTCATCAGAGGGTTATTGATGGAAAGTAAATCGAACAGCACTGATTACATCCTGATATAGTTTGGATATTGTCATTCAGTAAGCATTATTTAGTGGTATGTCTCATTTGGATAAAGTACATTAGATAAAAATAATTAAAGGATGCATCATTTAGAGGTATTTCAATAGATGTTAAGGCATTTATCTGTGACTATTACCAAAAACATTTAGTTCTGTATTCATTCCACTCAATGTTCTCCTGCTGTAGACTGTTGTCCAAAATGTTTTATTCTATGTACTCAGAATGCCATTGTTTTCACAAGTTCCAGGACATACCCAAACCTGTAGAGTGCATAAAAATGTACTTAGTCAAAGATTGCAAAAGCTTCGTCATCTAGTTTATGCTAATATATATCTGAACTCAAAATTGAATTCACAACATTTTTTGAAATCCAGGTGTAGTCTTTATCTAGGTAATATCACTGTGCAAAGTGACATCCTGAAGCTGAGGATAGTCTCCTGTCGTTTCAGTACCAAGACTGTCCAAAGAAGTGATCTGATTGATTTAAAAAATATAATAATTCCTGTAAAATAAGACAGTTTTAGGGCTTTATTTGGGTGGGGGATTTTTTTGTGTCTGTCGTTCAATGTATTTGTGGAACCTGCAGTAGTTGTATCATCTCCTACATGGATGAGGTGGGTTTTTGAAATTGCAGTAGTGCCCTCTGTGGCTATATATGAAGGCCTAATGAGTTAAGTAGTTGTGAGTGTAACTATTTTGATTTCCTCTGGACTGTTTGCTCTCATTTTCAGTATAGGAAGCCTCCCTCATAAACATTCAGGTACTTAGTTGGAAATTAATTAATATTTACATCTAAGTGAATAGTTAGCAAAAAAAAAATAACAAAAAACAAAACAAGCCTTCTTTCCATTTTCCCATCTTTCTGCTGTCCTAAAACACAATTTTCTGGTACATCCCAGATCTTAAAGTACACTTCTTCTTCAAGGATGGATATTGCTTATGTTTCATTGGCCGGTGACAGAGCTCCACTTTACATAAGTGTTCTGTGTAATCTGTGGTTTTCTTCAGAAACTTAAAAAGCTGAACCTTTGACTCAGTTTATATCTCCTATAAGTTGGGTTTCCTAGATGATTCAGGTTCAGGTCAAGATCACATAGTGTAGGACACAGCAGAGCAAAGATACATGCACATGTGAATTGAGTGGGCACCAGCTTTCCTAATGCCACCTGTTTAAAAATAATTGAAGTACATTTACCCATAAGCAAGTGCATGTGCTGTGTGGAACCTGAATAATACAACAGCTACATGATCCCAGCTCAGTAGTCTTAAGACTGATGGGCAACACTCAGCTTAAAAAATCACATACTTCTCTGTAGGTGTGTCAGTCCAAAGGAGGAGTGTGTAAGAGAGACACTGACACCTTAGTGTGAAACCAGCCCCTCCCAAAAACAAGGATCAGCCTGGAAATGTTTTCTCCCATTTTTACCTCACTTTGCTTTTGTGATTTCACCTGACCTAAATGTTGAACTGGAGTCAAAGTTGAGGACATTCTGAAGTATTCATTATGCCAAAAATCTCACGTTTACTGTTGAATTCAAAAGAAGCCCAATCACGTGAAGTTAGGTGGGGCGTGTGCATATGTAGCTGAGTGTGGATATCTGTGTATCACACACAGGTGATACACAGATATCTGTATTCACACACAGGCACAGGTATATGTATGTGCACACACACACACATGCTCTTTTTTTTCCCCCAGCTGTCACACCTGGACATTGGTTCTCTTGAATTAGAATTACCTGAAGAGATCATCATAACTTTGCAGGTAGCCAGTCCCTCAGGGACTGTATTTCATAATGAGCAAGAATTGGAAGTCAATTTGGATAAGGATCACCTTATTCCCTTCCTTGAATAGTCTCATTTATTCTATTTGTATCCCATGCAACTAATTGTGTAGAACTTGACATGAAGTATTCACCCCTTAAGTGAATTAATATTTTTTATTTTATTGAATGCATCCTTTTTTTCCTTTTTATTTTCTGAACCTGTACTTGGAAGTTCAGGGTAATGTGTGTTCACCTGATGAAATTTAATTCTTTGGGTTGGATGTTTATCTAAAGAATAACTGATTCAGGAGTTTCAGTGATTCCAGCTTGCTTTTATTTACTTCTCAGAATCTACTTTAATCTATATTGATAGTTTGGGGTTTTTCTCCCTTTTTAAAAAGTGGCATGGTACTTTATAACATTATGAAAACCCAGCCTTTTCCTGATGTTAAGACTGAACTGGGAAAAGCTGCAGTTTTTTAATTGGGACAAAAGTATGACCTTTAGCAAGAGTGGCCAGTCCTTCTTCCCACCACCCCTGTTCTCTATTTTTCACTTTGCACCAAGCAGTCTTTCCAACCACATGAGGGCATCAGTGGGCTACTAACAATGATTTCCCTCAGCTTTTAAATACTGTCGGTGCAAACCCCATAAATTTTGAGAAATACATGCGTTGGAGAGTTTCTGTGAGTTTGGAATAACCATATGATGGCATTCTGCAGACCCGCACGGGGTCCTAAAAATCTTGAAATACTGCAGATTGCAGAGTTATCTGGTCAATGGGTGGATTGCAAGGTATGGTTTGATACAATTTCCAGTTCTGAGATCCGTGAGCCCCAAATCCACAGTTTAAGTCTGTGACCTCTTCCCGGACCATATAATTTATTCAGATGAGGACTAGCAGCTGTGTACCAGCCCTTGAATGATGGCAACTGAGTATGGGGAAGCATGAGACTGGAGAGCTGTGAACTCACAGAGCTAAATAAATTCATATCTCTAAAAGTATTAATGGCATAAAACAGCTTGGATAAAG
>VZTN01010022.1:4612-16807 GCA_013400515.1 Erpornis zantholeuca
CTCCCTGAGAGTGCAGGGATGAGCAGGAGCCGAGGATGTGAGAGTGAACTCCCTGAGAGTGCAGGGATGAGCAGGAGCTGAGGATGTGAGAGTGAGCTCCCTGAGAGTTCAGGGATGAGCAGGAGCCGAGGATGTGAGAGTGAGCTCCCTGAGAGTGCAGGGATGAGCAGGAGCCGAGGATGTGAGAGTGAACTCCCTGAGAGTGCAGGGATGAGCAGGAGCTGAGGATGTGAGAGTGAGCTCCCTGAGAGTTCAGGGATGATGAGCAGGAGCCGAGGATGTGTGGATAAACCCGAGGATGCAGGGATGAGCAGTGCCCAAGGACAGGAGAATAAGTGATACTTGAGCCCTGACCAACCCAGGGTGCAGAGCCCACCACTGATTTTGCAGCAACAGAAAGGGCAACAGAAGTGTCAGAACAGGCACTGACAGACTGAGGCCCTGGAGCCTGTGCAGGCTGGTTTTTATTCCTGCCATTAAGATTTCACAGGTCCCTGTGTCACCCAGCAGTGACACTCCTGGTGTCCCAATCCACCCCCATGACCACAGCCCCTCGTCTGTGTAATTTGCTGATTATCTTTGGCTTAATTGCAAAACTCCAGCAAGAGGCAGAGGAGAGGGAGCTCTTGTCTAGTCATGGAAAAACTGACTAACATAAAACATGGTTAAAGCTGACCATGTTTCTGCTTGGTTTCCTTTTAGGTGACCCTGCCAGATCTGATAGGCAGCTGCTGACCCACCTACGTGGGGTAAATTTGTTTCCTTTGTCCTGTTTACTCGCCTGGTGATGATTTCACTGCTGATAGCTGCGAGCCATCCCCCTGCTGTCAGGCCCAGTTTTGGGTAATTGTGTCTATTACACAGTTTGGAGTGCTCAGGAACAAAAATGAGGGGGAAAATTCTCAGCTGTGATACAGAGTTTGAGGAAGGAAGGGTTGGTGATGCTGGGCTTCTGGCAAACAAGAAGAAACAGCAGTTTCTTTGTGCATTTCAGGGGTTTGTTCTGCATCTGTTTCCTCACTTTTGGGACATTTCTCCCCGCAGAAGGGGGCCAGGGCTGGGAAAGGAGGGCAGGAGGGTGCCAGCAGTGGGTGCAGCCCCAGCTGCTTTAGCACTGAGCTCACACAGGGGGGATACCTGTGGGGACTCTTTGCTTTGGGGACTCATCCCTGCCTGTGGCCAGCAGGATTTGGGATGCTCTGCACCAGCTCCAGCAGCAGCTCCAGGAACCACATTCCCTCCAGACCTGACAATAGCTACTGTGGTGTTTTGAGGGCGAAGTGTGAGCGAACAGCAGGCACCTGGCGAAACCTGCCTGGCCCTTAATAGAACTGAGCCTTTTAACAGCATTTCTGATCAGCTGAGACTCCCTCAGCTCCATGAAATATTAAAGCCTGTTGCTAGCTCGTTAAAGCCAGCGTTTTGGCCAGCACTGTGTGCTGTGTGCTGGGCTGTGGTGCTCAGCCTGCAGCAGTGGCTTGGGAGCAGCTCCATGTCCCATCACACAAGGACAACCGTGGCTGCAGAGAGCAGGGCACGAGAAGGAATAGGAATTCCAGTCCTAGCATGCAGCTCTGCTCACTCCAGCAGCCCCACTTCCAGCAGCCCCACTTCCAGCAGCCCCAGTTCCAGCAGCCCCAGTTCCAGCAGTCCCAGTTCCAGCAACCCCACTTCCAGCAGCCCCAGTTCCAGCAGTCCCAGTTCCAGCAACCCCAGTTCCAGCAGCCCCAGTTCCAGCAACCCCAGTTCCAGCAGCCCCAGTTCCGGCAGTCCCATGCCTGCCTTGGGAAAAGGCAGGAACAGAGACTCATGAGCAACCAGGGCCAGAGGATTCATCCTGGGGTGGATGTAGGAGCTGCATCCTCTGTGGGTTTGGGGGATTCAGGGTGGTGCAGCTGCCACATTTTGGAAATCTCTGGAGAGTGGGAGTGTGGTGACAGGCAGGGATCTTTGATTCCATCAGGATTCCATGGGCAGGGACACCTTCCACCAGAGCTGGTTGCTCTCAGCTCCACCCAATCTGGAATTTCCCAGTCCCCCAAGCACAGCAGAGCACTGGGGCAGGACCAGGAGTTGTGAGCAGAAATAAACTCATCATCAGTGGCCACATCCTGCCTGCCCCATCCCAAAATCTGTAAGAAACCCACTTTGAGACTCCCTGGAGCCAGGAGAAGCCCGGAGCCACCACGCCAGTTCTGGGAAGGAGCTTTCAAGTGGATTTCCTCCAGTTTTGCAGGGGATGGACAACTATTGATCCTGCAAATGACCCTTGCAGAAACCCATCGATCCCTGTGGAGCAGCAGATCATTAAGGTTGGACTTCCACATCTTTCAGGTGGTGCCAAAGTGCTGACACGGCAGAATCACCATTTGATGGGGTCATTGTCCCCGGCACCGTTGGAATTTGGGGAGCTCCAAACTCTTCCCCACGGGAACCTCCTCCAGAAAATGCTCTTTGCACAGCAATGCTTCATGTCTGAACTTCCTTTGATGTGTTTTTCCCTCAAATGTGGGAAAACTACTTAGGAAAAAACATCCTGATTGGCCTGAGGTTTGTCTTTTGGGAAGATTCTGAAAGCCTCACGTGTTTGGTAGCTGGAAAAATCCCATGGATTGATGGAGGGAAGAACAGCTTTGGATGGTGATAGCAACAAGCTCAGCACTCTCAGCTTCAATGGTGTTTTATTGTCTGATAGACCCAAATCTTGAGGTTTTTGTAGGATTTATGGAGCAAATCGTTGCTGCACTGGAGCTTGGACAGAAAATCTGTGCCTGGCACATCCCTGGAAGTGTCCAAGGCCAGGCTGGAGCAGCCTGGGATAGTGGAAGGTGTCCCTGCCCACAGCAGGGGCTGGGATGGGATGGGCTTTAAGGTCCCTTCCCACCCAAACCATTCCAGGATTCCATGACAATCAAACACAGCCTGGTGGGAATCTCCTCCAAGGCCAAAATAATCCTAAAATCATTGTTGATATTCCTGTGAAAGCTTCCAGAGCAGCCCTTAAGGAAGCCCATCCATCAGCAGGGAGCTCGGAGCAGGGCTCAGGGGAAGCTCCCAACGGCTGCAACCAAACCCCAACGCTGAGCTCCAGGGCCTCCCCTTTCCCAAGCACATCTGTGGCTGCAAGGAGGCTCCAAACCCGAGGAGATGACTCTGCACATGTAAAAAAACTCAAGCAGCCATTACCTCACAGCTCAGAAATCCCCTCTGCCAGCAAATATTTGCTTAAAAACCAGGGAAAGTGAGAGAGAGAGGCTGAAACCCTCCTGGAGAGCCCTGAGTCCTTCCCAGGCTGTTAACACATTTGGGTGTCCTCCAGAACTGAAATGTGTTTTCTGTGATCAACCAGTCAAATTGAAAAAATAAAATTTATTCATTACTATATATTTGATATTTAATTCTGTATTTTGCGTATAAAATATTTCTTTATTTCACACAATTTTCTCCAATAAATAAAAGGTGAGCATATCAGTAATAATATATTACAGGGTAATTGTATTGATATCCGTGGGTCATCAGGCTTCCAGCTCACATGTGACACTGGAAATATTCTTCTTTATTCCTTCTCTAAACAGGAGCATTAGAAAATTGGGTTAGACTGGTTTTCCCTTTGCAATAATTCCTCATAGTTAGGATTTTAATCCCTTGACTCCATGGAAATGTTCCCACTCATGCAATGACTTTGGCTGAGGCTTTTGGTGTTACAAACAATGAGCATCTCTTCCTATAAGGGACGATTTGCTGTTCTTCCTTCGAATCAAATGATCTTAACTCCTAAATATGAATCCTGGATTAAGCCTTGATCCCACACGGTCCGTGTGGAATCCCTCTGGGATGCAGGGAGGAGCAGAGTGGCCGCAGAGTGCTGGCTGGGAGCGGCTGGACACAGCAGCACTGGAATATCCTAAAAGCACTACAGGACAATCTGTCACGGTTGGCAGGATCCCTACCTCGGTCTGGAATAACCAAAACCTTTTTCCTTTTGAAATTTTTTCGCGTTTTCCAGGGAGCAACATTTTTCCTCGTTAGTCACGGCCGTTCTCCAGAGGCGATCCAGGCGCGGATCTGTGCCGTGATTTCACCCCGCTGTTATTTACAGCTCGGCCCAAAAGCTCAACCTCTTCCTATGATTTGGGGTTAAATATAGCAGCGGATTCTTTCCCATCCCTGCTGCCACCCACACGAATCGCATGAGTCAGGAGCGGCGATTCCCAGCGGGACGAGCCCGCCCCGGCTGCCCTGGAGCATCCCGAGCTCCGCGGGAGCAGCGGGAGGTGAAGGGATCGGGGGGGCACAGCCAGGGCCAGCTCCGGCATTCCCGGCGGGATCACCCTGGCTGCACCCCAGCTGCTTCCCTGCCATCCCACACATCCCAGGAATTCCGGGTGATCCCCGTGTTCCTGGAGGTCACCCTGGCTGCACCCCAGCTGCTTTTCATCCCACCAGGAATTCCAGGTGATCCCCGTGTTCCTGGAGGTCACCCTGGCTGCACCCCAGCTGCTTCCCTGCCATCCCACACATCCCAGGAATTCCGGGTGATCCCCGTGTTCCTGGAGGTCACCCTGGCTGCACCCCAGCTGCTTTCCATCCCACCAGGAATTCCAGGTGATCCCCGTGTTCCTGGAGGTCACCCTGTTTGCACCCCAGCTGCTTCCCTGCCATCCCACCAGGAATTCCAGGTGATCCCCATGTTCCTGGAGGTCACCCTGGCTGCATCCCAGCTGCTTCCCTGCCATCCCACCAGGAATTCCGGGTGATCCCCGTGTTCCTGGAGGTCACCCTGGCTGCATCCCTGCTGCTTCCCTGCCATCCCACACATCCCAGGAATTCCAGGTGATCCCAATTTTCGTGGGGCTCCTAAGAGTGGGGCAATGCCACAAGGCAGGGAGTGAGCACCAAGCCCTTTCCCATTCCCCTCTCGCTCTTCCTCTCTTTCTGAAGAGATTTTATTTTTGCCAAACTGAAGGATTCCCACCCCAGGTTGCCTGCAGGAGGCCGAATTCCCTGTATTCCCTGCATCCAGAGGGATTTCCTGGGGGAAATTCCATCACCCCCAACTGAGGCTGCTCAGGGCATCACCCAGGTAGGAGGCTGTTAAAAAATGGGGGAAAAGGGAGCAAATGAGAATTAAAAAGGGGCAAAAATCCTTCCAGCTGTTTTCCAGGAATGAGGCAGGCACGGGGCTGTGTGTTCCACAGGGAAGCATCCTCAGGAAAAGATGGAGATGCCTGGGGGGGTGATGAGGATGCTGAGGGGGCACAAGAGGTTTGACCCTGCTATTTTTACTCTCCTTAACAGCCGTGTCAACCTCGGGGGCAGTGTGGAAAACAGGGAAAAGCTCTGGAATAGCACCCCTGGATCCATTCCCCAGGCCTTGGGGGTCCTGCTGGCTGCTGGGGTGGCCCTTTTGGGCATCCCACAAACTGGTGGGATGGCAGGAGAAGGGCAAATATTCCCTGCTGGGAAAGGAGGTGGGTGGCTCCTGCCGAGCCCAAGGAGCAGATTTGCCGTGTCCAGCCCCAGCTCCCTGCTCAGGCTGGGTTTGTTGCTTCACTCAGTGACATTTAAAGCCTGGAAATCGGGCTGGAAATCAGGGAAAAGCTTTACTGGTGGAATGCTGTGCACTGAGGGGGTGGCTCTGAAGTTTTGTCCCCTCAGGCTGGAGGTTCAGGGATGCTGAGCTCAGGCACAGAAGGGAGAAGGGGCTGCAGACCTGGGCTGGGGGTGGGCGATGGCCTCAGACCCTCCTGTTCCACCCAAATCAACCAAACCACCAAAAAAAAAGCCAAATAATAAATAATCTGCAGCAACTCTGAGCCTGGGGTTGTGAGGACTGCAGGGAGAGACACCAGAACATCCTCCTCCCTCCCTGTGCCACTAGCTGAGTTGCAGCAAAATATTCTGTGGCCCCTGCAGCTCCTGTCGCCTTTTGGGTCTCCAGGATGACACAGAGTGGAGAAAATGGGGTAAAACCAGTGAATATCCAGCAAAAATCCATGGCAAAATCACCAGCCTGGGCTGCTGCCCCATGTCCATGCAGCAGGAGCTGCAGTGACACAATTTTGGCTCTTTTCAGCTCAAAGGGGAGGTTGGATGTCTTTGATTGTTCCTCTGCTTGACAGCACAACATCCCCAGTGCTGTTCTGTGGGGGTTGCTCCCAGTGCCAGACAAAAGCCTGGCTGCAGAGGAGCCGGGGGAAATCAAACCCAAGCTCAAATTTATTATCCAAGGCTCTGGACACAATGATGGGATCAGAAATGCTGCAGGATGTGGATGGAAGCATTGGGATGTGCCTCCTGTGTGGCAGGGTTGTGTTTCTCCAGCTAAAATCCAGGGATATTTGGTGTGGCTGGGATGTAGCCACAGCCCTGGGGGTCCCTGGATGTCATTTTGAGGGGAAAAGCTGATTTTCTTTCACAAACCACGTGGTAGGATAAATGTATAGATAGTAAAAAACATATTTAGAATGACATATATAAATTATATAGAGGAAAACCCATATTTTACTGAGCAGCCTAATGAGGATCTGGGCCTACAACTCCACTTCTTCTTTCATTTTCACTTTCCCTCTGTGCCCTTGGCCTGGCCTTTCCTCCCTGCTTCCACCACCACTGGATTCAGCCAAAGGTTTTGTGTCTCCTTTCCACCCCATCCTGGTTTCCTTCCTCTCCTTTCCTGCTCAGAGTCCTCCTCTACCCTTACCCCTCTCTTACTGCCAGGAGCACCCAGACCCTGCTTTTATTGAAGTAAAAAACCAACCCCCACCCCCAAAAATAGCAAAAAAATTCACAGGTTCTCTGGGCAGCCTCTGCCAGGGCCTCCCCATCCTCAGAGGGAGGGATTTCATCCCAATATCCCATCCAGCCCTGCCTTTTCCAGGTCAAATCTGCTGAAATGGGAAAATTAAGAGTTGGGAGTTGAATAAAATCTGCATTTGCAACAGGCACCTCTTTCTGGGTTGCCCCATCCCATGCTGGGGAGTGCCTGAGGGATGAAGAAGGAGATCAGAGGGGTTCCCTGAGCCCACGGGGAATTTGGGGTGTGATCACACAGCCCCACATCCCCAGTTTAGAGGCACCAGCTCCTCCACAAGCACACAGCCCATCAATGGACATTTGCTTTCATTCTCTGGTTCTCAAATCACTCCATGATTTGATATTATTGTTTATTGTTTTGGTTTCTGACGACGACACAATATTATTTCGAATAATATTATCTATGATTCCATCTGAGGAGCCAGGAGGAGCTCGGAGGAATCCCGGGAGAGAGCAGCGCGGGGCTGGGGAGCTGTTGCCATCTGCAGGCGGCTCTGGAATTGATCCCTATGGATACTGGTGAGACTGGGAAAGAGTGGCCGGGGAAGGGGTTTGGGATCCAGGAGCAGCCAGGGAAGCATCCCTGCTGTTTAACCCCGTTATCCCAAATCCCCTCTGTCCAACCCCGTTATCCCAAATCCCCTCTGTCCAACCCCGTTATCCCAAATCCCCTCTGTCCAACCCCGTTATCCCAAATCCCCTCTGTTGAACTCTGTTATCCCAAACCCAGCACCATCCCGGTTGTCCCAGCAGTGCCACAGCCCCGGGGCAGGGATTGTCCCCGGTGCTGAGGCTCCTGCAGCCCTGGGGCACTTTTGGGACCCTCACAGGGACATTGAGGGGCTGAGCAGGGAAGGGGATGGGGCTGGGAAAGAGGCTGGAGCGGCTGAGGGAGCTGGGAAAGGAGCTCAGGCCGGAGAAAAGGAGGCTCAGGGGGGACCTTGTGGCTCTGCACAACTCCTGACAGGAGGGGGCAGCCGGGGGGGATCAGGCTCTGCTGGCAGGGAACAGGGACAGGAGGAGAGGGAACAGCCTCAGGTTTAGGTTGGATATTGGGGAAATTCCTTCACTGAAAGGGTTTTCCAGCCCTGGCATTGCCCGGGGCAGTGCTGGAGTCCCCATCCCTGGGGGCATTTACCAGCCCCGTGGATGTGGCATTTGGGGACGCAGGGCAATGGTGGCCTTGGCACTGCTGGGCTGGGTGGTCTTAAAAGGCTTTTCCAAGCTAAACCAAGCAGCGCTTTTACAAAACTGTGATTAAATGACTTCGCGATTCCATGATCGTGGAGCGTTAATTGCTTCCTTGAGCTGATTGCAAAGGGCTCGCGGGGGAAGCCTGGGATTCAGTCCTCAGTGAAACACGAAATCTCCATTTCCTGACAAAAGGGTTTCAGTGCACAGCGCAGCTCCCCGTGCTGAGAGGACAATCCCAGCCCTCATTCCGAGCTTGGCACAGGGAGCCCCCAGCGATTCAGGGCTCTGTCAATAGCTGCTCTTTCCAGCCATTCCCGCAGCTCCTCTCGCCCTGCTCGCATTCCCCGATCCCATCCCCGGCCGGACACACAGTCCCTGTTGTGCCGGGGTGCTGCAGGGCCAGCTGCACCCAGCGAGTACAAGCAGCCACTCACCGAGCTTCCCTGAAAAAATGGGAATCCAGAGCTGAACGATCCATCCGAGCACTGCAAACCCTTCTGACCCTCGTGCCTTGGGCAGAGAAACAGCTGGGAGCACCAAGTGGGAGATTCTGGGGTGTTTACATCGCTTTTCTTTGGGTTTGTTTCCTGTTTAGTGATCTGGTAAATGCATGAATTGCCCAAATAGTGCCCAAATTGTACCCAAAACGTGAATGGAGGAGCAGCTGTCATAATAATAATAAAATCAAAAAAGAAGAAAGTGAAGAAGATGATTTTAAAAAGGAGAAGGAAGAGGAGGAGCAGGAGGGGGAGAAGGAAGAGAAGAGGAAGGAGGAAAAGAAGAAGGAGGAGGAGAAGAAAGAAAAGAAGAGGAAGGAGAAGAAGGAAGAGGGAGAAGAAGCAGGAAAGGAAAAAGCAGAAGAGCTGCCATTGTCAACTTCCTTGCTGAAAAACCTTCTGAAAACCCAGATCAAATCTGCCAGGGAAGGAAAAAGAGAGGTCTCTTGTCACCTCCTTAGATATCCCTGCTCTCCTCCATGCACTGGATTTCTATGATTTATCCCCATTTTTAAAACTGGGATGGACGTGGTGCTCAGGGGATGGACCTGCAAAACCAGAGGGGCTGTAGGAGGGTGAAACTGCTCTGGGGGGCTCCAGAGCCTGATTTTTAGGCAACAAATGTCTGGCACCCTGAGGCACCTCAGCCTCTGCCTCCCATGCCCTGCAGGGACGCTTGGCTGCCTCCCCAGGACTGGGAGCTGCCCCGGGGGAGCAGCAGGAGTTCCCCTCGGAGCTGCCTGCAAGGACCTGTCCCGGGCTGCCACCAGCAGCTCCAGTTTCCCTTTCCCCAGAAAGGCCTGGTTTATAAAGTGCCATCAGCACCGGGACTTCAATCTGTCCCTGGTTTAAAAAAAAACCTGATTTATGCTTCAAGAAACCGAGTCCAAGCTCCCTTCAGCACCTCGTGACTCCAGCTACACCGGGGAAGGGTTGCTGATGTCTAACTGGGCCAGTTTTTGTTGGGGCTGAATCAGAACCACGGAGGAAAAACTCTGTATTGGGGAGGTTTGGGCTGAGCTGCTGCAGCCCCACCAACAAAAGGCACCGAGCTGGGGCTGCCCCGGGGGAGTTTGTGGGTGCTCGGAGCTGTGACAGCACAAAGGGCAAGCAGCGAACTCCTTTCTTGAAAGGCTTTGTTGAAAATCAGCTCTTGGGAGGGAGCCCCCGGAGTAGCGCCTTCTGCTCGCTTGTCCGGCGTAGAGGAGAAGATCTCATGCAGTTTTGTCGGTGGTTGGCAGAGCTGGGCATTCTCACCTCACGGGACACCAAGAAATGCCTCCTGTCTGGCTCAGTTGTCTAGGGATGTCATTCTCATGTTGTGTCCTTGAAGTAGGGGTGGCGACTTCAAAACTCAAAAACCGGGGTCAGGCGATGGCTCTGCTTGTTGCGGGTCCAAAGGTGTTGTCTAAACCTTCTAGTTAGGCGTTGGTTCGTTAATTCTAGGGGTTAATTATAGCTAATCAGCACAAGTCCCTCTAGTTTGCATATGATGTCACTTCCCCTCGGTGGGAGGGGACGGCACCCACCCTCGACGGGAAAAGGTAGCAAAACAAAACTGGCATACATAAACAGGTAAGCAGCAGGGAAAATAAGGGGTTTAGCACTGAGGGTAGTTAACAAAAATAGGGATAACAGGGTGCATATTACAAAAACAGCAGGGCCCTTAACAAAGATAACACAACACAGAGTAAAACTGGTGGGACACTTCGCGACAGCAATTAACAGGGACAATAACAGGCTTAATTAACAGGGGAGATCACGAAAACTGGGTGGGTAAACAACAAGACAAACAGGGGGAAAAAAGCACAGGAATTTTGTCCATAACAACAGGATATTTATTGCATCATCCTCGGTGTGGGAACCTCCGGAAAAGCTGGGAAATGATGGCTCGGCCAGGCTTGGGAAGCTCCGAGCTGCATCCAAGGGATGGAGCTGGGCAAGACAAATCCTCCCAATGCCCTGTGCATCACCCCACCTCCCCCTCCTCCTGTCTTGCTTTCCTTTCCTTGTTTACTCTCCATTGTGGGCAGTTATTTGCACTCTCAACTGTTGCTGTGCCATGAACTCTTCCCACTTCCTTCAGTTTGTTCCAGGCTGCCTTTGGACAATGCCAGGTTGTTGTTTACAGGGGATTTCCTCCCCTGGCGCTTCCATCCCTGCCCAAACCAACCCTGCAGGTCACTTTTCCAGGGTGTCCCATTAAAAGCTGGTGCATCTGATTGGCTTTCCATCAGTTTTCCACTCCTCCCCTTACATCCCGGCCATGACAGCTCGTTCCTGTGAGCTCTGCGCATGCATTTTCCTGGGAATAGGGATTTTCCAGAACTCTGCTGGCCTTGGGCCCCAGGGGGCTGCAACTCAGGGCAAGGGGCATCTTCCAATCCAGAATATTTCCAGGAGCTGGGAGCTGGGCACTTGAAAGGCGCCTGGAGCAGCATTCTGAGCCTGTGTTTGCTCAAGTCCTTAAGTTTGTTTATAGAGTTTATTTCTGTTTCTGCTCTGGGCCCTGGGCAGAAGCACAAAAAGGATCACCCCAGAGCCCCCCTGCACCCCAGAGCTGCTGTGGGGTCGGCACAGCAGGAGGGGGATGATGCTGAGGTATGGATTGGGGCTGGATCAGCTCCTGGAATAAGAAAAATACCCTTAAACCTAATATCTGACCACCTCCTCTTCCCAAAGACCTTCTCTGGGCACTAACCGAGGTGGCTTTGGGTGTTTCCAGTCTGGGATGGGTCGGAGGGAGTGGGTAATGGTCGGGAAGGGGTGCGAGGGGGGAGTTTCCCGTCTGGAGCTCTGGAATTGCCCTCAGCAGGTTCTGCAGGGATGCTGTGCTGCCCAGCGGGTGTCCCTCACTGCTGGGCTCCAGGATGTATTGCGGTGCTGAGATGCTCCAGGAGCCCTTTACTACCAAAATGCTTCTGGGCAAGAGGCTTTTATTCCCTTTCCGTTAAAAAAAAAAAAAAGGCTGAAGGCTGAATGTGCTGCAGGTTTGGGCTGTTTTTTTCTTTCTTTTATTTTCACTTTTTCTTTTTTTTTTCCCCCTAAGCAGCTCTGCCAGCAGGAGGCAGATCCTGACGTGTCCAAGGCCAGGTTGGACAGGGCTTGGAGCAACCTGATCCGTGGAAATTGTCCCTGGGGGGTGGAACGAGATGAGCTTTAAGTCTCTTCCCACCCAAACCACCCGGGATTTTTAGGGTGATCTAATACGCGTACATACCATTAATATTCCAATATAATTCTATATATTATTCTAACATCTAATAGATAACACCCAACGCGACCAGAAATGAATATTATCGATATATTTATGGATATTATCGGTATATTTACGAATTACACCGAGTCCATCTGCACCTCTACCGCGGGAGGGTGTGTGCAGGGGTGTGACATCCACACAGCACCTCGAGCTCCATGTGGGGGGCGTGAAGGGGACGACGGGGACATCGATGGGCGTGTCCGGGGCGTGTCCGGGGTGTGTCCTCCCTGGTCCCGCCCCTCCCCGCCGCCGTTCCCGCGCGGTGCCGCCGAACGGACCCGCCGCGATGTCCGGCCCGGCCCAGGAGCCCGACAGGTGAGCGGGGATGAGGTCCCGGGGGTCCCCTTGTCCCCCTTGTCCCCCGGCATCCCCCTGCATCCCCCTGCAGCCTGCCCGCCGCCCCCCGGGGCTGCCCGGCCTTCCCCGCCT
>VZTN01010022.1:16970-32805 GCA_013400515.1 Erpornis zantholeuca
CGCACCGCCCCCGGTACCTCCCGGTGCCCCCCGGTGCCCCCGTCAGTGCCCCGAGCCCGGGCGGCGAGGCTGGTGCTTATCTCGGCCGCGTTATCGCGCTGTCCGCTCGCTGCCGGCGCGCTCGGTGGCTCCGGTATCGCCCGCGCCGCGCTCGGGGCTGCGCTGTTTGTTTCTTTGCGTTGTTTTCTTCCCTCCCCAGCGCTGCCGGTGCTGTTTGCCAGCGCGGGAGGAGGGAAATGCAGCTGCGAGGGGTTGGAAGGCAGCACCGAGGGAAGCGATCCCGGTTTAGCAAGCCAGCGCTTGGTGGAAGGGTTGAAGGGTTGCATAAACATCGCTTGGCTCAGGCGCCGGCCCTGGAGAGCATCCAAATCCTCCATCCATCCAAGCTTCATCCAAACCCTGCAGATAAATAACTTTTTTTTTTTTTTTTTTCCCCCAAGTAACAGTTTGGAAGAGCAAACTGTTGTGTAATTTCTTGTGGGGGAAAACCTTTCCCGCTTCTTCCTGCCCTTGACCCAGAAACCTTTCCAACCCCGTGCAGCCACTTTGCTGTGCTTTGCCAGGACCTCCCCAGCAGGCATCACCTCCCTGAGTTCCTCGGGAATCCTCTCTCCTTATGGATTGATTTCCCCACTTCTGCCATTCCCCTGTATTTATTTACTTTTCAGTTTCGTGTCTGAGTGCCCCAGTGTGGCTCTGACCCCTGTAGTGATGCCCACTCATTCCAGGAGCACCCAGGATGGCCAAAATCATCCTCCTGAGCTGAGCAACTCCCCCATCACCATCCCCAGCATCCCTCAGCATCTCTGGGGTGGGCCTGTGACCCTCACCTACCTTCAATAATAAAGGGCTGGATGCTTTTTCCCTGCCTGCTGTTCCAGCTGCCCCTTGGCAGGGAGGAGGTTCTGGAATATTTCCTGGTGCCAGCACAGTGCAGGAGAGCTGGATGTCACCTGCTGGTTTATGGTGACTGCACCTTCCTCAGGGCAGCTTTTCTTTGGTGGATCTGCCTGACAGATGTCATGGAGCTCCGGGGAAAGGTTTCCAAACAGGATTTTTTTATCTGGGAATGATAAAAGCAGCAGGCTTCCCCTTCCCAGGGGTGGATGGAGGCTGGAGGTTGGTGTGAGTTTGCCACGAATGGGTCTGCTGGAGTTGTCTGCCACAGCTGCAGCCCAGAGTTTATCTGAGTTCCCTGCATGGCTGGAGGTTGGTTGGATTGCTCCCAAATCCAACGGGCGCCTGGCACCGAGTCCAGGGCTTGGCAAAAGGAGCTGGAACCGGGAGCTTGTGCCGGTGGGAATTGTGTCCAGCAGAGCCAGGTATCCCCAACAGGGCCAGGAGAGTGCCAGGGTTGGGGTGATGCTGCAGGAGATGAATATTTAATCCCCAGCTCCCTGATTCCCAGGGCTGGGAGCGATGCCAGCGGGTGGGGGTGGGGAACACTGCCCCTGTGGAAGCGTGGGAAAGGGCTGGCAGGGCTGCTCATGTGTGTCTGCTTTTGTCTTCCAGCGGAGCAGAGTCCCTCTCCTCGGATGAAAAAGGTACAGGGATTTTGGGAAATGCCCATCCTTGGGAATGGGAATGGGAATTCTGTAACTGGCTTTAAAAACCTCGGTGTAAAGCCTTAGTTGATGGATTACTTTGGTTGTTCGTGCTGGTTTTTAAAATCCCTGTTCTTTTGTTCTTTATTCCCTTTCTCTGAGTACAAAATTGTACAAGAGAAGAGTTAAGTCCTTCTCCAGCTTTTATTCCCTGATTTTCTCTTGCAGAGGTGACGCCCAATGGCACGGAGGGATCGGGATCGGCTGAGGAGCACCCCGAGGGTGAGCACACCATGGCTGAGGGAATTCCTCACGCCTGGGGTGGTGTGGTTGGTCCTGCATCCCAAATTCCCCCACACCCACATCCCAAAGCACATCCCTGGCTTTCCAGTGCTGCTTTCTCATCAACTGATGTTTGTGAGAGTGATTAATTAAAGCCACATTTGGTGCATCCACACGAGTCCTGTCTGGTGGGACACACAGCTCCCTCCAAGGCTGCTCCCACCTGCCATGGAAAGCCATAATTGAATGGGGATCTGCCATGGTTGAAGCTCCAGAATAATCCCAGCTTGTTTAGAACAAGAAAATTCAATGTTTTGAATTCAGAAGGGCCTGGGTGACCCCAAAAGTCTCCCCTGGAGCTGGGATTTGATGCTCTGACGCTTCTCTCTGCCTCAGTATTTTTTCTGCTCTGTTCCATTATCTAATCTGCTGCCTGGCCCCATGGATCCCAACCTCTGGATGGATCCCATCCCACCTTTGCCTCACGGGGTGTTGTTTTTAAGGAGAGGCCAGCTCCGAAGGCAGCTCCAGCAGCAGCTCAGAACAGGAGTCAGGTGAGACCAGTGTGATTTACCTGTGATCCCTTTTATAAACCTTTTATAAGCTGCTTCTCCTGGGAGCAGTCTCACAGTTATTAGGGAATGCCAGCTCTGATTGCTCTCCCACTAAATCTCCTGGGAGCCAATGGTTTCCTATCAATGCCCAAAGGGCAGCAGCTCATGCTGCTTTCACCTCGCAGATACAACACCCCTGGATGCTGCAGACACAATGCCCACAGATATTTTTACACCACAGCAGTTGTCCAAACACCAAGAGGCCATAAATTTCCTCAAAAGTTGGCAAGGGAACTGGCCAAACAGGATGGACAGGAAAAGAATGAGAGGAAGCGTTTGCTGTTGCTGGGTTTGTGCTTCCACAGGCTGTGCCACTAGCAGTTTATTCTGCTTTGGTGTCAAAGGGATAATGAAACAATCCCAGTGGTTTTTCTCCCTGGGTGCAGAGGAGTGGGATGGAGGCAGGCTGGGTGAGTGGGGTTTGTGTTGCAAATTATGGCCAGGTTTGGCCTTTTGCAGCATAAGAACAACTCCATCAGAAGGCAAAATATCTTCTTTATTTCATGCATATTTCATGCATAGCAAAGAGGCAGACAGGACAAGGAGATCTCTAAAGAGATCCCAGTGCTCTCTGCCCTGCTGCTTGTTCAGCCATGGTCAGGAGCAGAGAGAGACAAGAGTAACAGTGACTACAATTGGTTAGCTACAGAGAGAACCATTAGGATAACAAAGGCAAACAAATCCCATCGAGATAAATTTTCTCAAAACATCCCAAACAGTTCACAAAGCTTTCTCAAGGTTTCTCAGCTTCTAGCTGTGGGAAGTGATTGTCTTTCCACAGCTAGAGAAAACTTTAACAAAAGCTGAAAATCCTCCTCTGACCAAACTGTCCATGGGTTTGTTGTCCCCATCAGCCCTCGCTCAGCAGGAGGAAGCTGGCTCGGATAAGTGACACCCCAGGGCTGCTCTGGGGTGGCAGGAAGGACTTCTGGCTGGCCCAGCCACCCCCTCCATATCTTTAGGGAAAAGGAGCTGCTGGAGAGCATCCCTAGGAAATGGGGGGTGGAGGCCACGAGCTGCCACGTGCAGGGAGTGCTCCTGGTGCTGTTCCAGTGCTGCTGCAGCTCGGGGACTGGGATAGCAGGGCTTGGGAAGGCAGCCAGCTGCTGGCTGCTCCTTGCCAGGCTGTTTGCTGAAGCTGGGCCTTCCCTGGCTCTCCCAGCCCAGGAGGGTGTTGGAGTCCCAGGATAGCTCTGGGACAGCCTCCAGGATCCCTTTTTTCCTGGGATGGGAAGCAGCTGATCCTGGCTCTGCCACATCTGTTCCCAAATCCAGCCCTCAGGACACGACCTTTGGCCTCAAGTGTCAGCTCTGCTGGAATTCCATCCCGATGGATTCAGCCAGGAGAATCCAGGCACTTGTAAATCATTTTATGGACAAACACACTGCAGACAATGTGCTGGTTGCTCCCTGGGAATGCTGTTCCCAGTTTCCATGCCCGGAGCTGATGAATCTTTAACCTCTGTGAAAATTTCCAGGAGTTTGGGCAATTTAGGAGGCGTTGGCAGATTTGTATCCTGATGCTCAGCTTCACCCCCAGGCTGTGCAAAGCCTGCAAGGACACTCAGGAATGTTCTCAGGATTTGCTGAATTTAAGCAGATGAAACTGTGGGGTTGTCCCAAGTGAATGTGGGAGCAGAAACCCTCTGGAGACTGTGATGTTTACTCCCAACTCTTTTTTCCTAGATGAAGAACAGGAGGAGAAGGAATCCCCACCTCACTACAATGAATCAGGTAGCAACATCTCTCCTGAGGGGTTTTTTATTCCTGGCTCTTTAATTACTTGGCTTTTTGTGAGCTCATCTTCCTCTTTTCCCACCAGGAGGGAGCTGCTTGCCAACCTGTGAGCACTGCAGGAATGAAAATGTAGGTTTGTGAGGGAGAACCCACCCACTTCTTTTGCATGAGATCATTCACAAACTGTAATTCTACTCTCTCCTCACCTTTTTAAAGAAATTTTTTTTTTTCTTTTTAAATCTATTTCCAGGACCAGAAGGAGCAAGTGACCCCCAGGAGACTTGCTGGAGGACAGTTTATGTATGAATTTTTTTAATATCATGGGTTGAAGTTTACATTGTTCTCATCAAGGTGCTTTGGTTGAGGTGGGAGAGCAGCTCGCTGGCTGCACAAATGCATTTGGATTTATACTGGAAGGTGCACCCAAATCCTTAAAAATCCCAGTTTAGAGCCTGTGCTGCCTCCAGATGCTGGCCCAAGGCAACTTCTGGGAGGGTTTTCCAGGATCCTGCCTTGTCGTGCTGCAATAATTAACAGCAGGCCCCTTTTTATGTGCTCGTTTCAGCCTGGATGCACATGAAGGCCTTGCCCTGCTTCAGCCTCCCCTTTAGCCCTGCATTTTTCCTTGGATGCAGCACTGTTCTCCCCCTCTCTGCCTCAGAGCTGTCACTGTGGGATGTCCATGTGGCCCTCGCTGCTCTCCATGCTGGATGCTGACGTTATCCACTGAAAATGTTGGATATCCACGGAAAGGGCTCCCACACCCAGCCCTTGATGTGAGAGCAGCTCCTTGTGCAGGAAATTTTATGCAAAAACGCTCGTTTGCAGCTGTTCTGCATAGGCTGGGTGGGCCCTCAGCAGCTTTTCCCAGCCCAGCAACAGCTCAGCCCCAGAGCCTGGAGTGTGTTGCAGCCCCTGTGGCACCGAGATAAAGCAGGGGTGTCACTATAGGACACGAAATGAACAACACACACACACACAATGAGTTTTTCAAGCAGAAAAGGGCTCACAGTTTAATTTTACTTTGCTATATATGGATTCTTGACAATGACCATGGGTTGGAGGATGAGGTTGCCTCCTCTCCAACCACACTGGTCAAACTGGAAGTCCATCAATTGTCTCCTCCTCGGGAGAGGAATGAAAAACAAAAGGAACAGTTAAAGAAACATTGCTTCGTTTACACGAAACGGGTAGGGAAACTCTGTTATAAAAAATACCAACATCAGAAGGCTGAAAAAATCAGAACAACAACGGAGCTGCTCCGTTCCCCCTGGCCCTCCCCTGGTGCTTTTGGCCGAGTGCTGGACGTCTCTTGCAGGGCTCTGCTGGATGCTGAGGGCTCCTACCAGTGCAGCATCACGGGGCTCATCTTCGAGGTGACGGGGGCTGCCAGGATCACCTATTCCCTGCTGTCCTGGAGCAAGTACGCCCGGCTGGTGGAGAAGCCCTGGGTCGTGGGAGGGCCCCTGTTCGATGTGCGCTGCCAGGAGCCCGGCGCGCTCCGCTCCATCCAGTTCCCACACTGCCTCTGCCTCGGGGGTGAGTGGGGCACGGGGGGAGGCTCTGGGGGTCACTGGGTTCACGTGCCACGTCCTTCCTGGAGAATGTCCTTCCCTGGATGCTCCTGGTGCGGCCAGGGCTGCTGGCAGGCACACAGACAAGCACGCACGCCGAGGTGCTGCGGAGATAAAGAGGCCAGAGGGAGTTCCTGAGTGGATGTCTGAGGGTTTTTTCCATGTGGAAAGCAGAGGGGAGGACTGAGGGATGAAGCCAGGGGTTTTAAGCAGGGGAAGGGACCAGTGGGAAGAGGGTGATGCCTTAAATGGCTGCCTGGGAACAGAGACCAGACAGGAATAAGGGAATGAAGGAGGGATTTGTTTGAAAGGCCTTCAGAGGTCACACCCTGGGGGTCTGGAGGCTCCTGCTCCAGTGGATCCCAGGATAGGGGACCCAGGTCATGAGTTCTTCACCCTTTTATAGGTTTGGTCCATTAGCATATCGGCATAAATTCACCAATTAAAACTTTAGCTAATGATGGAATTTGCCCAAGCTTGCCCCCCTCTCCCCAAGATTGTGGTTTGCAGTTGTTGGGCCTAGGAGGGTCTGGGTGTCCTTGGAGAGCTGGAGAGGCTTTGTTGTGTGTGTGTGAGCATGAGAGAACAGCACTGAACGAGCTCCAGGGAACTGCAGAGTGACACTGGGCAGGGCAGGGCTGGGAACATAGAAAAGTTAAAACCCAAGGCATCAAGGGCAAAGGGGAGGAGAATAGGTGGGATCAGGGTACATAAAGCAACAGGGAGATAGGGAAGGAGGAATTCCAGAGGAAGGACCAATGGGGTATCCAGGAAGGGAGAACTTTCCAGAGCAGGGTCTGTTTGAGGGAGACAAGGGGAGGAGAGAGGGTGGAGGATTGATGAGCTAAAGTGTGAGGGGGAGAAGCCTTCTCTTCATCACAGTCTGGGCAGAGATTAACTCCTGGGCCATCCCAGCAGTGGCTGGCTGGTTCAGGAGTCGCTGCTCCTCCTGGCTGGGCCCCTGTGACACGGGTGGCCCGTGGGGACGCTCTGGAAGCGCTGAGGCCTGGCACGTCCCCCACAGATGGCGGAGCCGGCGTGGCCTTCAAGGTGCTGCACATCAAGGGCGGGGCCGCGGCCGTGGAGCCCTCGGCCGAGTTCTCAGCCTCGCACGTCAAGTGGGTGGTGAGCTCCCTGTCCCCCGTGGGACCCCTGATCCAGAGCCAGGAGCCCCTGCAGTACCACGGGGTCGTCATCCTCTACAAAGCCATCGACGAGCACCCCTCCCTCTCCTTCTGGGTCTTCATGGCCACCAACAACCACTCCATCGTAAAGGTAGGGCCCGGGCTGGGGCTGGGCGTGGGGAGGGTGGGGTGGGGAATCCTGGCGTGGTTTGTGTGGGAAGGGATCTGAAATTCTATCTCTTTCCACCCCTGCCATGGCAGGGACACCTCCCACTGTCCCAGGCTGCTCCCAGCCCCAGTGTCCAACCTGGCCTTGGGCACTGCCAGGGATCCAGGGGCAGCCACAGCTTCTCTGGGAATTCCATCCCAACTCCTCCCTACCCTCCCAGGGAACAATTCCTTCCCCATGTTCCGTCTAAACCTACAATCTTTTAATTTGAAGCCATTCCCCCTTTTTTCTGTCGCTTTGTCCCTTGTAAATCGTCTCTCTCCAGCTTTTCCCTTTCCATTCTTTATCCTGGTCCCTTCTCCCAAGTAACAAGTGACAGGACAAGAGGAAACAGCCTCAAATTGCACCAGAGGAGATTTAGATTGCATATTAGGGAAAACTCCTTCAGGGAGAGGCTGGTCAAGCATTGGAACAGGCTGCCCAGGGCAGTGGTGCAGTCCCCAGTGAAAATCTGGGAATTTGGGAAAGCAGCTGACAATGAATTCTGCCAGGTGCCACCAACTTTCCTGCTGCCAAGGACCACGTCAGAAATAGGCTCAGAGGAGAACAGAGTCTGTCTGTAGAGAAAAGAGAGGCCATGGAGCTAACCCTGAGTAAAATGACAGCTCCAGAAAATTCCTTGCCTTGCCCTGCCGTGGGTTATAATAAGGAAGTTGGGTTTGTGGGATCATTCTGCTCTGGCAGGAGCAGGATTTGAGTTTAGCCTATTGCAGTGAGGACAGTGACACAAACCTGCCTTTAAAAACCCTCTTATCTCATTTCACCTCTTGGCAGAACAGCTGGAGAGGTTTGGGGATGCTTTGTGAGCGTGGTGGTTATTCCACAGCTTTCTGGGAAGTTTGTGGTCATGGCTGTCCTGTAGAGCTGGGGCCAGAGAACAGCCCAGGGAGCAACATGAGCACAGGTTTTAAATGTTAATTCATTTACTGGAATGAGTAGCCTTGAAATTGTAACCTCAAAACGGTGGTTTTTTTTCAATTTCAGGATATCTCCAAAATTGTAAAGAACTCAAATAAGAAATTTGTTAAAATTGACAAGCCCCCCGTGTGCCAGAAATTACTGCAGGAAGGAAAGAAGTACAGATTGATCTGTGAGCCAGAAGCTGAAATAACTCCTGTGGTGAGTCCCTTACCCAGCCCCTGCTTCCTGTACTTCAGCTTCCCTAGAAATGTGGCACAAAAAGGAACCATTTTCTTCTTAGGGCCCAAAAATTTTGGGATGAAATCCTGATGCTGAACAACAGCAAAACTCTGGGGAGATGGGAGTCAGGCTTGGATCTGTCCCAACAGCCACCTGGCTTCTCTTTAGTTTATTTTAGACAAATCTTTATTTCTGACTCATTTCTGTTGTGCAGGAGATTGAATTTGTTGATGGGTCAAGCTTGAAGCTGAAGAGTTACTTTGAAGTGTATTTGGAGAGGCCTGATGACTTCACCATATCCCTGGTGGAGAAGGACTCGGATGAGACCATCTGGAAAGCCAAACTCCGGGAGAGTGAGTCCTTGGGAAGCAGGGAATGGTCTGGGATGGGAGGACCTTAAAGATCATCCAGTCCCATGGGCAGGGACCCCGCTCACTATCCCAGGCTGCTCCCAGCCCCAATGTCCAGCCTGGCCTTGGGCACTGCCCGGGATCCAGGGGCAGCCACAGCTGCTCTGGGCACCCTGTGCCAGGGCCTGCCCACCCTCCCAGGGAAAAATTCCTTCCCAATATCCCATCCAGCCCTGCCCTCTGGCACTGGGAAGCCATTCCCTGTGTCCTGTCCCTCCAGCCCTTGGCAATAGTCTCTCTCCATCTTTCCTGTAGCTCCTTCAGGCACTGGAAGGACCCATCTGGGTCATCCCAAAGCTTCCCCAGGCTGAGCAATCCCAGCTCTCCCAGCCTTTCCTCCCAGCAGAGCTGCTCCATCCCTCTGATCATGGAATGGTTTTGTTTGGAAGGGACCTTAAAGACCATTTAGTTCCAACCCCCCTGCACATTTCTCCCTATTATAATTTATTATTCCATGTATTATCCATAGAACTGTATCATATAATATAAAACTCCATATTATTGCTTTATAACTCACACTCTTTCTTGCCTGTTTGGGCCTGCTGCAGCACATTGAATAAAAGGGGAAAAAAATCTCATCACCTCAAACCTCAGGGGTTGGAATCCACCCAACAGCTTTGCTTTGTGCCTGGGAATTCCTGGAGCTGGGGAATTCCTCCCTCACGTTTGTCTCCCCTGACCTTTCCCAGGGGATTGGATCCATTACGACCAGAACAAGAACGAGCAGAGGAGGAACACGGCCAGTGAGTGACTTGGGGCAAAGAACTTGGGGGTGCTGCTTCCTTGTGCCCCTCCCTGGGGGGAGAGGTGACACAAGGGACAGCACCTCTGATCCCTTCCCAGGCGGGAAGAAACGGAAGCCAGCCCTCAGCATCCTGGAGGAAGAGGAGCTCCACAGCAAAAAGCAGAAGACTGCAGGTGGGGCCTCGCCTTGGGGAGAACCTGCTCGAGGTTGTTTTGTGTCCTGGGATTGACACTGAGCTCACTTTTTATGAGATTTTTCCCCGTGGGATGGTCCAGGCTCGGGGAAGAGCAGCTGGAAAGGTGTCTGCTGGAAAAGGAGCTGAGAGGGGTGGTTGGCAGTGGCTGGACATGAGCCAGGGGTGGCCAGGGAGGTCCCAGTGGTGGCCACAGGCCCAGGGCAGTGCCTGTCCCCTGTGCTGAGGCTCCTGGGGCAGTTTTGGGACCCTCACAGGGACATTGAGGGGCTGGAGTGTGTGCAGGGAAGGGAATGGGGTTTGGAAAGAGGGTGGAGCAGCTGAGGGAGCTGGGAAAGGAGCTCAGGCTGGAGAAAAGGAGGCTCAGGGGGGACCTTGTGGCTCTGCACAACTCCTGACAGGAGGGGGCAGCTGGGGAGGGACAGGGACAGGAGGAGAGGGAACAGCCTCAGGCTGCAGCAGAGATGGTTGGGGTTGGATGTTGGGGAAAATCCAACGTTTTTCAGATGGAATGGGAGCAAAAAGCCTAACAGACCAACAGCTGCTGGGGATCGCCAAGCTGCTGGACCGGCGCTGGAGGGAGATCGCCATCGAGTGCCTCCAGATGGAGATGAAGGACATCGAGGACATCCGGGCCATGGAGGAGGATGTGATCATGCAGAAATTCCTGGTGCTGAGGAAGTGGAGGGACCGGGAGCAGGGCACTGGAACTGCAGAGGCTTTGCAGAGAAGCCTCGGGGAGAAGGCGACCTACGAGATCCTGCAGGCACTGCAAGGTATGAGCTCCCCATTTCCTGCATCCAGCCCTGCCTCAGCTGCACCTTGGGAATTCCCATCAGGGAATTTACAAACTCCCAGTGTGTGGTTTATTATGGAGGGCAAAATTGTCTCCCTTCCGCTTTCTGTGCCTTTGTTCTGTGGTGCTTTTATCCTTCCCTTCAGAAATGGATGTTAAATGAAGAATATTTTTGCCCTGACTGTGGAGAGCACTCAGCATGACCTGAGTGTCCAAACCAGTTCCTGGGATTCCCTGGAAGTCCCAAGAAGAGCTGTTTGGGTCTTTTACCCACCTCAGGAATGGTTAATGAGCACCTTCCCTGCTGGATGACTTTGTGGTTCCATCCCATGTGGGGTTGGATTTCCCAAGGGAACTCCCCCTCCTTTCTGTGGAGTTCTTGTGTTCAGTTCACCTTCTGCAAATCCAAATTGTTCAGGGATCTGGGAATTATCCCTGCCCACTGCAGGGCTTGGAATTAGATGACCTTTAAGGCCCTTTCCAGCCCATTCCATTCCACGATTCTGTGAACTCAGCCAGCCAACAGGAATTGTCCTCAAAAATTTAATGTGGGGTTTTTTTGCAACAGCAAAACTTCGTTCTTTCTTCATTCCTTAACTAAGGACAAGAGGAAACGTGGGACAAAACTCCTCAGGTTGTGCCTGGGGAGGTTTAGATTGGATATTTTCTTTGTGGAAAGGGCTGTCCAGGCCTGGCACAGGCACTGCCCCTGCAGGGACTGATCAGATGTGTGCCTGTGGCCCTTGGGGAGGTGGCTCCGTGGTGCCCTTGGAAGTGCTGGGGGAATGGTTGGACTGGGTGGGCTGAGAGGGCTCTCCCAACCTAATTCCATGACTGATTCTCCCTGGAAACAACCTGGCTGGACAAGGTGGAGATCTCTGCCTCCCAAACTCTGTGCCACAGCCTCGTGCTGCCTGGGTGGGGTTTAATGCTTTTGTTTTTCAGCTTGAATATTTTTAAATTCAAATTCTTTTTCCCTTTTGAGTCTGGCAGGAGCTCCCAGAGATCCTGTAATCCACGTGTGTTTTTTCCTTCCCTCAGGTTTCTTGGCTCAGAGCTGAGCCAGCTGGGAGGAGGAGGAGGAGGAGGAGGAAGCTTCCCAGTCCAACCATTCCACTCCTCTGGGATCCTGCTGGCCTTCAGGAAGCTTCAGGGCATCACCACTCAGCAGGAAGTTCAGGCAGGATCCTCCAGAGAAACGTGAATTGGATTTTGTGTGGGTAGAAGCCACTTCCAAGACTTTTCAGGAGAGGTGGATCCCAGAATCCTGGGCTTCACCCACGGGGAAAGACACAAACACTGGAAAAAAAACCAATTTATCTTTTTCATTACTTGGGAAAAGTTTTTATTTCCATCAGGGAAAAACAGGGAGAAGAATTCCCCTGGAAACTTTCATCCCCTTCCAAAAAATGTGGAACTGCCAGAATCATGAGGTGCATCGGATTTCTCATGGATCAGGGAAGAATTATCCTAAACTTGCAACAAATTCCTCTGGATAATCACTGTATATATAGAATATTGTGTATATCCTGTACATTCAGTCCTTGTTAAGCTGTGCTTCTGTTTCCTAAAATTCCCAAAGCTGGGAACACCACTCTGAACTCCAGGCAGCTCGGAATTTCCTCATGGAATTTCTTCTCCCCTCTTTTCTGTATAGTTTGTCTCCCTTTTTTTACGTTGTATAATTCTTTTTGTATGAGGAACTTTTTATACTTCTTTTTTTTTTTTTCACTTGATTTATCTGAACCTGGATAGAATTTAGGTGCTGAAAATGGGAGGAGCCCAAATCTGTGCTACAGGATTGGAAAAAGAAATGGGAAAAATGGTATTTGCAGAAGAGAGGAAGGATCAGATCCAGGACTGTCTTGTTTTTAAGGCTGTGGGATACTTGGGATCGTCTTCCTCTGTGTATGTTTGGGAAAGGAAAACATACTTTAAAAAAATAAGGATTAAACAGGAAAATTTTTTATTATTTCCATCTGAATTTTGATTTTTTTGTTTTACTTGGAGGAAGTGTTGGGAAGTTGTTGATGTCCTGGGAAGAGGAGGAGGAGGAGGATGGAAGTTGTTCCTCAGTATCTAAAAAAGCTGGAGGTGCCATCAAAGGGTTTTTTTGGGATGAAAGGGGCCTTAAATCCCATCCCATCCCAACCTCCTTCCCTATCCCAAGTTATTCCAAGCCCTGTCCAACCCAATCCAAGATGGAAACTTGGATTTTAAAATACATCAATTACAGGGGTGTGCCTTCCCATGCCAGAACTACCCAAAGGATTTAAAGGGATTCATGTTGGGTACCAAGGGAGCAAAAAAATCACAGTGATTTTGGAGCAAAGTTTGATTTTATTAGGCAATAAATAGAATAAATAGGGAATATCATCATAAATAAATCGGGGAATAGCATGGGAAATCATCATAAATAAATCGAGGAATGTAATAAATAAATCAGGGATTAGAATGGAACATCATAAATAAATCATGGAATATCATCCTAAATAAATCAGGGAATGGAATATCATAATTAATAAATAAGGTGATAGAATGGAATACCATCCTAAATAAATCAGGGAATAGAATATCCTGAGTGGGGAGGAACCCCCAGGGAAATGGATTTTCATAAACAGGTCTCGATTCCTGAGAAATCAGCTGGATAAATATGGATAAATTCGAGTTAGGATCAGTTTGGATGTGGCTTAAATTCCAAAACTCTGGGAATCCAGCATGGTTTAAAACACCCAACTCCCTAAAAAGGAATCTGTGGGAATTCCATGAGGTTCTTGGGATCTCCCTGGGCCGTGGGCAGATCCCTGGGGTTCAGAGGGAGCTCAGGAAGCTCAGCATCCTGCTGATGGTGATGCTGCGGATGCGGAAAGCCTGGAGGACACTGCAGAGCCTCAGCCTCTCCGGGAATGGGGCTGAGCCCAATCCTGATCCCAATCCCAATCCCGATCCCAATCCCGATCCCAATCCCAATCCCGGTGCCTCCGGAACATTCCCAGTGTTGCTGCTCAGAGCCTGCACAAGGAAAAGAGTCACAGTCAGTCCAGAAAATGTCCAAAACCAAAGAACTCCTTGGATTTTTACCCCCTCGGGGATAAATGGCAAGGCTGGGGAGGAAGGATGTGTCAGGGGAAAAGTTTGGGGTATTTGATTGATCGTGAGCGGATTGAGGGGAAAATTGGAAATGTTTGATTGGTCGTGAAGAAGGTGAATTTTGAAATATTTAATTTACCCTGAGGAGAGAGAAGGTAAAATTGGAAATGTTTAATTTGTCATTAAGAAAGTAAAATTTGAAATATTTAATTTCTCCCGAGTAGAGAGAGGGTAAAGTTGGAAATGGTTAATTGATCATTAATAGGGTAAATTCTTAAATACTTAAAGTTAGCATTAATGGACTGAGGGTAACATTTGAAGTACTAAATGATAGCATTAATAGGTAAATTTTGAAATATTTAGTGATTGCATTAATAGGCTGAAGGTAAAATTTGAGTTATTGAATGATATTATTAAGGTAAATTTTGAAATATATTTAATGTTAGCATTAAAAGACTAAGGGTAAGTTTTGAAGTATTTAATTTACCATTAATAGCCTGAGGGTAAAATCTGAAGTATTTAATGTTATCATTAATAAGGTAAACCTTGAAATATTTCATGATAGCATTTTTAGACTGAAGGCAAAATTTGAACTATTTAATTTATCATCAATAAGGTAAATTTAGAACTATTTAATTATTGCATGAATAGAGGGAGGCTCAAATTTGAAATATTGAATGTTGCCATTAGTAAGGTCAAATATGAAATATTTCATGATAGCATTAATAGACTGAGGTTAAAATCTGATATATTGAATGTTGCCATTAATAAGGTAAGTCTTGAAATATCTCATGATAGCATGAAATGTGTCACTCCAGGACACATTTATAGACTGAGGCTAAAATTTGAGATATTTATCAACCTTTAGCCCAGCCTGTGTCTCATTCAGTGCACCAGGTCTGTCACACCTCAGTGTTTGGAGGGGGGATGGAGCTTTTTATTCCCTGTTTTCCTGACTTTTTGGGTAATTCTGGGCAGGAATCCTCACCTCCATCATCCCATCGAGAGTCACCAGCAGCTGGGGGTCGTCGAGGTTCCTCAGGTGGGCCCTGTAGGCTCTGAGATCCGCAGAGATTCCCTGCAGGCATTTTCCCTGGGAAAGAGGGAAGGGTTAGGAAAAGTGGGAATCTGGTCCTCACTTAAATGCACAATGAGCAAAAAGCAGGGATTTTCTGGGAAATTTTGTATTTACCTTATCAAAAGTGGATATTTCCAGAGCTGGGCAGTTTCCGGGCTGCAAATTAAAGAAGAAATAAGATTTGTGGTTTAATGCAAGTTGGGATGGTGTATTCTGGGAAACTACGAGGTAAAACTTGAATTTTCTCTCTTATTTCTCTCTATTTCTCTGTGTCTTACCCCTGGATCTTTGGCTGTGCAGGCTTTGATTGTGTTGATTTGGTTCTTGGTGATGTCCTCCAGATCCACCTCTTCAAGGCTGCACTCGAACCCCAGGGTGCCAAGTTCCTGTGGGGAAAAGGAAATAAAAAAGGGTCACTGAGAGCTTCAGTTTATATATTTTATATATACATATTTATCTGTAAATACACACAATAATTTGATGCTGTCTGTGCTCAGATGAATCCTGGGAATGAGGCTCTGTGAGGACCTTGGTTAAATACGAAATAGATTGGGAATAATCCCAGGTTTTGCACAGATTCGTTTCATGTTTTACTGGGAATTGCTCTGCCTGCGTGGCTTTAAATTGTTCTGTCAGGCGTGGAATTTTTGGAGAACTTTATGGCAGTAGAGTTTCAAATGGAGAAGATCTCTTAGGAGGAGAAAGATAGCAATTACAATGTGGGGAACAGCACTTGTTTGGTGCTGGGGCTTTTGGGGTTCTCTGAGATAAAGGGTGTGAAAATAGCAGGGAGTTTTAGCAAAAATAAAAAAAAAAAATTGGAAAAGAAAGAGACCTGAGCAAATCCCTGTCCTAAAGGGCTGATCAGGGCAGGGATGGAGACTTGAAGGGAGGCTTCAGGGAGCAGCCATCCTCCTGGTAGCCTCAGCACCCCCTGGGCACCCCCTGGGGACCACCACTGACATCCTGGGGACCACCACTGACATCTTGGGGACCATCCCTGCCCTCCTGGGTACCATCCCTGCCTTCCTGGGACCTCCACTGCCCCATCCCTGCCCTCNACCGCCCCATCCCTGCCCTCCTGGGTACCATCCCTGCCTTCCTGGGACCTCCACTGCCCCATCCCTGCCCTCCTGGGTACCATCCCTGCCCTCCAGGGGAGCATCCCTGCCCTCCAGGGGAGCATCCCTGCCCTCCTGGGTACCATCCCTGCCCCATCCCTGCCCTCCTGGGTACCATCCCTGCCCCATCCCTGCCCTCCTGGGTACCTCCACTGACA
>VZTN01010022.1:33015-44389 GCA_013400515.1 Erpornis zantholeuca
CGGGGACGGGCCGGGCTGTGCGGGGCTCCGCGGGGCTCACAGGGACACGGAGCTGGATGGGAATCGGCGCGTGGAGAAGTTTTCATGGAATCACCAAGTCACGGAATGGTTCGGGATGGAAGGGACTTTAAAGATGCCATCTCATTCCCATGGGCAGGGTCATCTTCCGTGCAGGGACATCTTCTGCTATCCGAGGTGGCTTCAAGCCCCATCCAGCCTGGCCTTGGGTACTTCCAGGGATCCAGAGGCAGCCACAGCTTCTCTGGGCACCCTGTGCCAGGGCATTCCCACTCTCCCAGGGAGCAATTCCTTCCCAAACTCCCACCTAAACCTCCTCTCTCAGTTTGAAGCCATTCCCTCTTTGTTCTGTCCCTCCATCCCTTGTAAGTGGTCTCCCTCCAGCTTTTCCATTTCCATGCTTTATCCTGCTCTCTTCTCAAGGAACAAGCACCAGGACAGGAGGAAACAGCCTCAGGTTGCAGCAGAGGAGGTTTAGATCAGATTTTAGGGAAAATTCCTTCATGGGAAGGGTCGGAATAGGCTGCCCAGGGCGGTGGGGGAGGGATGGAACAGTGGATGTGGCACTTGGGGACATGGCCTTGGCAGTGCTGGGGGTGGTTGGACTTGGTGACTTTTGAAATCCTTTCCAGCCCAAACCATTCCATGATCCTCTGATTCTATGAAGTCAAAACCCCACTAGCGAATATTTGTGAAAACCCGCCTGGATATTGGATTTTGCTGAAATATTTGGAATAATTAACAGATATTTCAATATCAGCTCCTGTTGTTGGCAGCCATTCTCAGCCAGACCAAAAGGCTGCAGAAAACTTTTCAGGGCATCGGGGCTGCCATGAAGTCACTGGGATTTTTGCTGTCAGACTGGAAGGGAGCAGGATGAATCAAGAGTTTTATATTGCATTTTCAGATTCTTTTTATTTTCTCTGTTTCCTATAAGAAGCCTGTGGTGTGTCCTGAGACTCCTGTTCGCCCCGATCCCTGCAGTGCATCATTTTCCAATTTCTCTGGGTGTTTCTCACTTCTGCCCTGTCATTTCACTGCGGGCTGTGGTTTCCAGCTCGTGTAGGAGCTGCGTCTTCCGGGAGCCAAAAGTGAAAGAGAATTTTGGGATGTGCCGGGGGGGTGTTCCTGAAAGGCACCACTTTGGCTTTCCAGGTTTCCTTGCCAGGCCCTCAGTCCCTGCTCCCAGCAGAACACGAGGTTTCCCAGCGGGATCAGCGCTGGGGTGGGATTTGGGTTGGATTTGCTGATATTTTGGGATATATCCTAGTGATATCCTCTTTATCTCTCCTGTAATCCTTGCTGTGGCTGCCCCATGTTCCCTGGGAGTGTCCAAAGCCAGGTCAGACAGGGCTTGGAGCAGCCTGGGATGGTGGGAGGTGATCCCTGCCCATGGGATGGGATTTAAGGTCCCTTCTGACCCAAACCATTCCAGGATCCTGTGGTTTTAATTCTGGTGAGTGAATTTTTTTTCCTAATAGAAGAAGAAATCCTTCTCCTCCTTCTCCTCCTTCACCTCAATGCATCCTCTGCTTGACCAGGCTTAGCCTGAATGAAAAATCTTCATAAGTAATATTGATATTAATCATACTAGAACAAAAGCATGTGTTTAATATATTATAATGTATTAAAATGAGATAGTTACTCCTTGAGTAATAATATATTAAAATAAGATAGTTACTCCTTGAGCAGCTTGGGGCAAGTGCATTCCCAAAGGAAGGAAATGGGAATAATTAAAGATCTGTGGGCTGGGCTGTGATGTTCCTTAGTGTTTGTATCACAGAATCATAAAATCATAGAACTGTTTAGGTTGAAAAAGATGTTAAAATTCATCTAATTCCACCTTCCACCATCCCAGGTTGCTCCAAGCCCTGTCCAGCCTGGCCTTGGACATTTCCAAATCCAGGGGCAGCCACAGCTTCTCTGGGCACCATGTGCCAGGGCCCCCCAATAGAATAAATACAATAAATATAACTGTTAAGTTAATCAAAGTGTTAGCAGCTGTATGATTTTCCATGAGAAAATGTAATTTCAGTGCCTTTATTTCAACCAGAAATAGTTGAAATCGTCCTCGGGAGAAAAATAAGGACCATTCTGGCTCTCTATGAAATTAGGTTTGATCTAATGTGGTCCAGCCGAGGGGAATCACCCAAATCAATGCCCAAAACTCCTGCCTGAGAAAGAAAGGGAGAGCACCAATAAGAAAGAAACCTGGTGAGAAAAGCCCCAAAGCCCAGGGGCTGTGCTCGGTTTGGTTTTGAGGCCTGGAGGGTCGATGATGAGAAATGGGATCTGCTCCGGCCAGGCTCTTCTGAAAAATCGGGAGGTTCCTGGAAATCTCCTGGCTTTTTGTTTCAGTCTGGCCTCCTCTCCCCTCCAATGAAGAGAAATTGAACTTTTTCAGCTTCATTTTGGCCGAGGGAAGTGAGGAGCGCCCTGGTTTTCCAGGTAGGAATCGTGGGCAGCACCCTGTGCTCTGAGGGAGATGAGCTTTAGGGACTTTTCCTACCAGCTGTGGGGTGCTGTTTCTCCCCTAATTTCAGATTTGAAAGGTTTTCCTCATAAACAGGCTCCAAACCCTTTGGGAAGGTCGTGGAGTCACCTGGGACATCCTCAGTGGGAAGGGGTTGGGTCGTCGTAGGGCAGCCCTATTCCCTGGCACTGTAATTAGTATTAATTTGATCTATCTAATTAAGCAATAATTATGGGGAAATATAAATTAAAGCTGCAGGATGATTATATCCCACCCAGCTGTGGACGGGGATCATTGCTCCATAAAAAATGGGGAGAATATTGTGTGGGATGGGATTTCTGGGTGCAATAAATAAATAAATCTGATTTGATCCTATTTGCCACCCACAGAACTTATGGAACACTGAATCATTTTTTGGAACGTGGAATCATTTTTTGGGAAGACCCAGGGTCAGGTCTATCACCAGAAGAGCCTCACTGGCAGAAGTTGCTTCTGATTTGGGTTGGGAATGGATGGCTCCATAAAAGAGGAAAAGAAAGGCTCGGGAGGAGCTTTCCTGGTGGTTTTTTGGCAGTAGGTGATTTTTGATTGTGGAATTCCCTGAAATTCCTGATCCCAAACCTCTGCTAGTGCAGGTATTTCATCAGAGGGTGATCAAATGGTGTTTCTGAAGCTTTCTTGGGGTGCTGGAACCTCTCAAATCCTGGCTCAATCCCCTGCATCTGTTGGCTCTTCTCTCTTCCAGCTGCCACAGGAATTCCTGAGATTTTCCCCACAATCCATGCTGGATTCCAGGGAACAACCTGGCAGCTCTGTGACCACCCAGACTTGGGATCCCCCCATTCAGAGGTTGTTATTTGCAGGCTCCAAAGCTCCAATCCTCCTGGCAGGGTAAGGGATTCATCCTGGGAAAGGGATGAAGCCACTGGGGACCCCTGGATCGGGGCTGGGATTCCCTAAAAAGCCCACGGGGTGCATTTTGGGCAGGGAATTTCTCCCACTGAGCTGGGAGGAGCAGATATCAGGGAGAAATTCTTCCCTGGGAGGGTGGGGAGGCCCTGGCACTGAGACGCTGTGTGCTCCCCATCCCTGGAAGTGTCCAAGGCCAGGCTGGATGGAGCTTGGAGCAGCCTGGGATGGTGGAAGGTGGAACTGGATGAGCTTTGAGGTCCCTTCCAACCTGAACCACCCAAAGCATTCCAGGATTTTATGATCCTGTGGAATGAACACGAAGGAGCATGGCAGCCCAGCCCACAGATTTAGAATTCCATTCCCTTGCCCACAGAACTGGGATTTAAAGTCCCTTCCCAACCCAAACCCTGCCGGGATTTTATGGCTCCGTGCGGATCCATCAGCCCTGTGGGGTTTGATTTAACATTCCGCAGAGTTTATGAGAATAAAAACCTCCGGGAAGGAGCTGGGTGGGGCTGCAGGGAGGGGTGGGCGCCGTGGCCGAGGCTCCTCCGTCCCGGGTGCCTCCAGCATGCTGGGCTGGGCAGGCGGGAGGAGGGCAGGGATGGGGGGAAAGCAGGAATTCTGCCCGTGCTGGGTTCGTGTTTGCCCTTTCGGCTCGCACTGGCTTTGCACGTGGAGGAGAGGAAGGAATTGGATGTTGGGCGAGCAGGAGCTGATCCGTGAGGTTTTTTAAACATTTCTTTGCCGTGACATCATTTCCCAGGTCCTGTTAATGATGCCCAGCAGGGCACGGAGAGGTTCATCCCCCGTGGGTGTTGGGAATGCTGTGAGCTCGGGGAGGTTCATTCCCCGTGGGTGTTGGGAATGCTGTGAGCTCAGGGAAGTTCATCCTCTGTGGATGTTGGGGATCTGTGAGCTCGGGGAGGTTCATCCCCCATGGATGTTGGGAATGCTGTGAGCTCGGGGAGGTTCATCCTCCGTGGGTGTTGGGAATGCTGTGAGATCAGAGAGGTTCATTCCCCGTGGATGTTGGGAATGCTGTGAGCTCGGGGAGGTTCATCCCCCGTGGATGTTGGGGATCTGTGAGCTCGGGGAGGTTCATCCCCCGTGGATTTTGGGAATGCTGTGAGCTCACCCTCGCTGTCCCTGCCCCGAAAGGCCCCGAAAGGCCCCGAGAGTGAGGGGGTGGTGCCAACTGTGCCCACAGTTTCGCGGCGCTTTCGGGGAGCTCTTTCTCTCTCGCTTTCAGTTTTCAGCCTTGACAGGATTTCTCAGCTCCGGGTGCTTTTTCTGCTCTTTGTCCCTCCCTGTGACCTCCTGGCCGCGGATGCTGGGCTGGGCAGGCGGGAGGAGGGCAGGGATGGGGGGAAAGCAGGAATTCTGCCCGTGCTGGGTTCGTGTTTGCCCTTTCGGCTCGCACTGGCTTTGCACGTGGAGGAGAGGAAGGAATTGGATGTTGGGCGAGCAGGAGCTGATCCGTGAGGTTTCTTTAGCATTTCTTTGCCATGACATCATTTCCCAGGTCCTGTCAATGACGGAATTCTCCCTTCCATCCCGAGGAAGCGGTGCCAGGCCAGCAGCTGGGAAACCCGAGGAGATGCAGAGCTCAGAGCCGGCAGTGCCTGGGGACACCCCCAGAGCTGCTGGGGCCACCCCCGGGCAGAGATTCCCGCGGGCTCCTGGCCCAGGAGAGGCTGGGATGGCTCAGAACCTGCGGCACCACCAGGAATTGGGATAAATCCTTTGGCATCCATCCCTATTTTGTTTTTTTTCTCCACAGCCAGGAGACTTTAAACAAGGCTTTCACACTGGGGAGGAGCTGCTGGTGGATCTGAGGGAAGAGGGAAGGGCTGATCCCACTGAGGAACCGGGAAAAGTAGATTGAATCCCTTGCATCCCGGCTGGAAAAGCCCCTGGAATTCCTGCTGCTGTGGGATGCAGGCTGTGCCCGGGCACCCCTGGGGCAGCAGAGGAGGAGGAGGATGAGGCCCTGTGGATGAAGCTTTCCTTTGGTTTATGGTAAGAGGGAGAAACTTGGCAGGAAGGGCCATGGGATGTGGGGGGAGCGGGAGCAGAACTCAGCCCCTGCCCATGGAGCCTCCCTGGGGATGAGGGGTGGGAAAATCTGGGATCTGTCCACCTTCCCTGGCAGGGGACCAAGCAGCAGGGATGTCCTGGAGTGGGCTGGGAATGGGAGGCACAGGAGCACCCCCGTGCCAAAGCGTCTCATCCAAGCCTCAATTACCACAAGTTCGTTAGTGCTTCTCCTCAGAGGGTGAGGAAAAGGGTGTAGGGGTTTTATGGAACTATGGAATGGTTTGGGTTGGGAAGGGACGTCAAAAATAATCTCATTCCACCCCCTGCCATTCCAGGGACACCTCCCACTGTCCCAGGCTGCTCCCAGCCCCAGTGTCCAACCTGGCCTTGGGCACTGCCAGGGATCCAGGGGCAGCCACAGCTTCCCTGCTTTTCCCTGCTCCCACTCCGTGGTGGTGCCCAGGCACTTGTGTGTCCCGTGCAGGTCAGGATGCCCAGGAACTGCTGGAGAGATGGGGGGGGGTGGCCAAAAAGGGGCAGAAAATCCCCAAAAAGGGGAACCTAAACCGCAGGGCTTCCCTGACAGGAAGCAGCTGGCTCATAAAGCTCATCCCACTTCCCAAGGGTGATGGAATCCACGTCAGCATCACCCGCCTCGGCCCTCAGGATCGTTTGGGGTTATTTTTATTGAATGCAGCAGTTCAGGCTCCTCAAGCACAGGTGGGTTTAGGATGAGACTTAAAAATATTAAGGAATGTCGTGGTGTGAGAGCAGCTGGAGGGGGGCAAGGAAAAGCCAGGAGAATTCCTCCTGGATGGCCAGGATTGAGGGTGGGAAGGGGCATTGGAGGAGAGCATGGTGGGGACAGGACACAGAACCCTGAGGAGCAATTCCTGCCCTGCCCAGGCAGCAGAAAACATCCAAATTATTTCTAACCTTCCCAAAGTTCTGCTCTCATCCCTTGTCCCAAATTGTGGCTTTTCAGGGCCTGAAGGGGCTCCAGGAGAGCTGGAGAGGGACTGGGGATAAGGGATGGAGAGACAGGACACAGGGAATGGATCCCAGTGCCAGAGGGCAGGGATGGATGGGAGATTGGGAAGGAATTCCTGGATGGGAGTTTGGGAAGGAATTTCTGGCTGGGATGGAATTCCCAGAGCAGCTGTGGCTGCCCCTGGATCCCTGGCAGTGCCCAAAGCCAGGCTGGACATTGGGTTAAATTAAGCTAAACCAAACCCCCATCCTAGCCCCACCAAATCCTCCCAGGGCTGCTTCCAGCCCTTCCCTGTCTGGGAGAAAAAGGGGAAAAAAAGTAATTTCATAAAAAAAATCCTTTAATAAAAGTTATTTCTGGCAGGGGATGAAATGGGAACGCAGCTGAGGCTTTGTGCAAACATCCTGAATCAGTGACCAGGCCCAGCCTTGGCTGGGATGGATTTGCCCCCCAGGAAAGGAGAATTCAAAGGTAAAAAGCCCCTGGGAGCACCAGGCTGGGCCTTAGGAAAGGCTGGCTGGGTTCTTCCAGCTTCGACTCCAATAAATGGGGTCAGATTTATCGTGGGATAAGGCATGGAGGCAGATTTATGCTGCCCCAGTGTCCCCTCTCCCATGGGCAGCACTCAGCTCCCAGCCTCTCCAAAGGCAGAGTGAGGAATTCCATGTTTAATCCATTTTTTAACACAGATTACCCTTTTTCTGCCTAAAACTTCATTTAAACGTTCATCCCAGGCAATAAAACATTTAAAAAAAAACCCCACCTGGGCTGTGTGTCTGCTGCTTCCAAGCAGCACAATTTTGGGGCTCAGCCTTACAGAAGAACAGAATTAGGAACTTCCAAACAAATAACCCTGCAAAAACCCTCACTCCTCTCAGTTTCACGTGATCAGCAGGGCACAAAATAAATCTAAAAAATAAACCAAAAAAGGCTCTTTCTGGCCATGATAAATCCCACATTTCGCTGGGGAGGAGCCAGCAGCAAGGAGCAGACGTGGTCGTAGGAAAACAACGGTGGTTCATTTTTATTTTACAGCTTTATACAGAAAACTTCCTCCTCTCCTCCCCCCACCCAGTGGTAACAGCACACCCAAAAACGAATGGCAGGCAGCCAGCATTCCCAAAAACACTGGGAAGGGAGGGAAAATGTACAGATTACAGAAAGCTACGACGTCACTACGAGGCAGGCATGGATTTTTTTTTTTTTCCTTTTTTTTTTCTTTTTTTTTGTTGACTTTGAATAGCACCGTCAAGAACAGGTTCTTTATTTGAGAACTACAGTGAAGAATAAAAAAGTAGTCAATGGTAAAATATCGTCCAACCCAAAAAGAAAAAAAAAAAAAAAAAAAAAAAAAAACCCAAAAAAACNAAATAAAGTTAAACTACCCTCTCTTCTCACCTGTGGTTTATAATGTTATAAGTACTGTACAATTCTCTTGGTTTCTGTAATAACAATAATATTATTATTATCATCATTATTATTATTATTATTATTAAAATGCCTGATATTTAGTGGCACGAGTAAAAAAATTAAAATAAATTAAGAAGCAGAGGCCAATCACCAGACGGAAAAGCTTCGGACATGGTCGATGAGCAACACTGGAACTCTGGAATTCCCTGGAGGCAGGCAGAGGCAGGATGAGGGCACTCCCGGAGTCACTTGGCTGGCATCTTCTCTGCCATGTGCTTCTGCTGGCTCTCGGCGTGCCTGGGGATGGGGAGGGGGCTGCTCTTATTCCCTGTGGGAATTGCTCTCACTCCCTGTGGGAATTGCTCTCATTCCTTGTGGGGGCTGCTCTCATTCCCTGTGGGAATTGCTGCCATTCCCTGTGGGAATTGCTCTCATTCCCTGTGGGGGCTGCTCTCATTCCCTGTGGGAATTGCTGCCATTCCCTGTGGGAATTGCTCTCATTCCCTGTGGGGGCTGCTCTCATTCCCTGTGGGAATTGCTCTCATTCCCTATGGGGGCTGCTGCCATTCTCTGTGCCAAGGAAAAGATGGCAAACCCAACCCATCCAGCACCGAGCTGGGAATTGCGTTTTCCCAAGGAAAACACCAAGTTTTTCCGGATCTCTGCCAGAGCTCCTTGCTGGCAGGAGGGCACAGGGAAGCTCCTTTGGGATTGCCCAAAGCTGGGATTTTTCCCTCCCTCCCCAACGCTTTTAGACCAAGCACCGGAGGGATGGGGACAGCCAGTGCCCCACCATTCCCAAAAAGTGCTGTTTAGGAAACTGCAAAGCACTTCCCAAAACACAGGAGGAGATCCCAGGACAGGAGGTGGCACTGACGCAGCTCCAGCTCCCATCCCAAACTTCCCCCTCATCACTTTCTCCTCATTTATTTCCCAAGCTTTAACACCTCCGTTTGGAATCACAGTCCTGGTGTGTTGACACGACCCAGGGCCTCTTATTTTCCAGCTCTTTTCCTCCCAAACCTTCACATTTCTGAATAAAATATTCAGAGTATTTCAGATCTCTTTATATTTCCAAAGGACATCCCCACTTACCCCAAAGGAAAATGCTTCCTGAGCCTTGCTGCCAGGGGATGGAGTCCTTTAGGGAACCTGCCCACATCCTGCAAGGCTTTTTGTTTTAGCAGTTATTAAATATTGATATTTAAGTGATTCCAAAGCTGTCCCCCTTGTCCAACCCTCCTGATGGCAAAGGCAAGCCTGCCAGGGATCCAGGGGCAGCCACAGCTTCTCTGGGATATTCCATTCCTGGGAACAACTGTTGGGAAGGAATTGCTAAACCCCAGGGAACAACAGTTAGGAAGGAATTGTTCCACCCCAGGGAACAATTCCTTGCCAACAGCCTGGATGGCAAAAGCTTTAATCCCACAGTTCTGCTGGAAGCCAACCCCCACAGGCTGCCGATGGCCAAGTGGGAGCTGTGAGGGGAGAGAAATCCTCTCCTCACCTGGTGAGGTCCTCGATGTCCACCAGCATGGCATCCTGCTCCGTGTGCAGCTCGTCCCGGATCAGCAGCAGCTGCACCAGCTCCTCGTTCAAGCCTGATCCAGGGAGAAATGAGATGAGTTTGGGATGTCCTGGGGCAGCCCAGGCTGGGATTTTCCCCCACCAAGTGCCACATCCACAGGGCTTTTAATCCACCACTGCCCAGGGCTGGAGAGCCCTTTCCACTGAGAATATTTACATTTATCCCAGGGAACTGTTCTTAATTAAAGGTGGCAGACCCCAGAATAATGAAGCAATGACCACTTACTTTCTATCTGTGAGTGAAGGTCATTGACTATCACCTGTAGCTGCCCGATGGTCATGTCCCTCAGGTCAGTGGGTTTTAAACTTCTCTTCATCAGGCATTCACTGATATGAGGCATATGTGGCAGCTGCAAAGAAATATTCAGTATTTTACTGCTTTCTTTTGATATTTTACTGTTTCCTTCCAATTATTTCTATTTCTGAGCAGTTTGTCCCCTCAGTTTTGCATCCCTCCCTCACAAACCAGCAGCAAAGACTCCACCAAAAGGAGTTCAACCAGCCACACAAAACTGGGCCCAAGGCTTCAAACTGACCAGGATTGGGAATATTTGATGGAATTGGGGCTGAGGGTGGTGGTGACAGCCCTGGAGCATGGCAGGAGGGTTCCAGGAGGGGATGAACAAGCTCCAGCTCAGAGGGTGAGCAGCCTCGAGGCAGCACCAACCTCCAGTGTTGGTTTTGTTGGGGTCATCCTCACACAGAGGCACCAAAATGTTGGGTTTTAGTGTGGGGGTGCTGCTTTAAGTAGGCAAGGGATGGAATTTTCTCCTCTTTCTGTTTTATTATTCAGATAAGCACCTCAGTCTCATTAGGCTGTGAAGCCTCGTTAACAATGGAGCGTCCATTACAAACAAAAATCCCCAGATGTCTCTCTACCACCACAGATAAAACTTTCCAGGCTAATTTTTTCCATTCTAGAAAAAAAAAAAAATCCCCAGATGTCTCTACCACCACAGATAGAACTTTCTGGGCTAATAGAAAACCGACACATATATTATTGTTTTTACTTACTGACCTATCATTTTAACCTTATTCTACTGCAATGCAGACATTATTTGCTAATATCTTACCTTCCATGTTTTTCCATCTTTTTTACTAGATTTTAACTTATTCTACAAAACCACACTTCTATTTCTATTTTTTCAACTCTTTACTATCTTACTCAACATAATTTCTTACTTACTTAAAACACCTTACACATTTAACTTATAAAACCACAAATCTAGAACTCTTTACTTATTGTCTGTATATACTCCTTAATATGTTATATTCATCAATCCAAGCTCCACCCAGAGCCTCAGGTTAAACCCCCTGGGTTCTGTGGAGGTTTCTATTTTTCCATTCCCAACACTCCAGCATCTCATTTCCTGCACCCATCCTGCTCCTGTAACTCCTTCTGATGCCAGAATGATATTTTGCTTTTTCTTTCACACCCCTCTCACACACTCTTTTATAGTTTGATGCACTCTCAGTGCTTTTAGCCCCACACTTGTACCTCCCCAAGGCTGAGAACTCAGCTCAGCCCCACGGCACCGTTAAACCAGGAGAGCAAACATCCTGGGAGCCCCAGACACCAAGGGCCTCTCCAAAATATATTTTTGTAAACTAAGATAGGCCCATTAAAAGAAAAAAACTTCCTCAGAACAAAGAGTTCACTCGAGCCTCTCACTAGAAGAAGATCTTTGACAAATATGTTAATTTTGCAACACCTGTAATTGTGTGTATTTCAGTGTGAAGAGAAAAACATGCATTTTCAAAGCATTCCACCTGGACAGAGTGCTGTACCCCAGGAGCCTAAAATAAATTGTGGTGGTGACTTGGTCGTGGGTTTTTGAGAGATTTCAGAGAAAAGCTGGAGAAATGCAAGTTGTTTTTAACTTGTCCTGAAATCCATTGCTAAGGGGAGTTCTGTAGCTTCCCAGGAGAAAGCTTAGATGAAA
>VZTN01010023.1:672-15386 GCA_013400515.1 Erpornis zantholeuca
TCTTGTTTTGTGTTTGCATGTAGACATCTTCCATCCTGCCATGGGAACAGTGCTCCTGAATGAATTCCCAAAACAGGCACATGGTAAATCTTCTGCCAGAGAAAGGCACCACTTTCAGCACATATCTCCGTGTTCTCTTTCCTTATGTGACAGTATTGGAATTGTTTGAAGGATTCTCTGCTTTTTAAGATGTGCACACTCCATCACAAGGAAATAAAATTCTCAAGCTGAGCTTTCTTGTACAGTGGACAAGTTGTAGCTGAAAAGCAAGGATGGTTTTGTTGGTGATGGTTGGAATGAGATTTTAAATAGTGAAATTTTCTAAAAACCGATCCCTGGACGTGATTTGAATTAGTGACTACCTCTGAGGAGAGGATGAGCTTTGTATATCAAGACTGTCTTGCATGAGGGGTGGGTTCCCATTCATCATGTTACTTTCTGTCTCCAAGTAGCAATAATAAAATAGTTGTTGCTATTGAAATACATTGTGCACTCTAAGTTCAGTGGTTAATGAGTTTAACCACTCAGCTGTTAGAAAACAGAGAAATAAGGAGCATAAAAGTTCTAAAGTAAAAAAATCCTAAATGTCTTCAAATTCTCAACTTTCAATGAATTTTCTAATTAAATCACTGAAAAAGAAAGTGTTACTATAACTAAAAGTTCTAAGCAAGACTACTAGCAATTCTTCCAAAAAGACAAATCAGAAGTTGATCGATTTGTATTGTTTGGGTTTGGACTGGAAAAGAGATTTACCCCTTTTTTTATTACATTGTTCCCCCAATGAAAATTGCTTTATATGAATAGAGATTCTAGAGCTGTACATTTGTGGAAAGTTATTGAAGCCAGATTGCCCAATTCTGGGGAATGCACATGGATGTCTGGACTATCACACGGTGCACAAGTTCCTATGAAGCAGTTGTGTGTGGTTGGCATGATGCTCACTTGCCATGTTTCTGCAGAGATTGGTGATTATGATGTGCAAATGATGCAGTAGAGGACATAAAGCAGAGGTGTGTGTACATGCAGGCAACAGAGTTACACCCTGTCCTAAGTTATGATCTTTGTAAGAAGTGCTGGTAATAGTCTGAAGTCAGTGAAGGACCTTAATACTGTTTTTTACGTAGAAGGTGTGTAATTAGTATGGTGAAGGCACTTGGAAAAACTTCCAAGTGAGGAAAATATAATGAGGCTCAGTGATGCCTACTGCATCCTCTGAAAAGTTTAGCTTCTATAACAGTAGAAACATCCATTATGGGAAAGGTAGAGGCAACCATAAAAGTGGTCTGAACGCTGGAAAGGAAACCTGTGGTTCAGAGTTCACTGTCTGCATTTGGAAATCTGGACTTCTTTCTGGCAGTGAAATGGAATTTGATTTTTCCCATAGCAGCAAGATACATACACTTACAAAGCTGGAAAAATGCACAGGAATCCTGAATGACAGGAATTTTGAAGGAAAATTTGCAGTGAAAGCAGTCATTTAATTGAACAGAAGTTGAGCAGGTAGGAGCTTTTCATTTAATGTGAGATTCTTTTCTAAACATCTACTTTGAAAAGGCATAAAGCTGTTGCCTGTCAGCTAAATTGGACTGGTGTTTTGATGCCACACATTTTTATGCACCACTGAAGCAGAAATGAAAGCTGTCAATAATAAGCTTGGCCATACAGGTCTACACCCACTTGCATTATAATCTTTATAAAAACCTATTCCATACTTCACTGCTGGGAGGTGAAACTAGTGACAGAAAACATATGAGCCTTCCAGAGCCTGTGTGCTACAATTCACATTTCTTCTTATCAGGGAAGAAATTCTATTTTGTTTTATATTCTAAGAACAGGGAAAAAAAGGAGTTCAAATACTAAACACATTCAGTGTTCCTGTCAGTGCCAGACTTCTGCACTGGAGGACTTTTTTGTGACAAGAAATCAAAAGCTATTGTTCTCTGGCAGTCCTGCCTGTCGTTCATTCTGCTTCGATAAAAGAGAAAAGAATTAAAAGGTGGCAACTTCTTCAAGTGTGCAAACAATGCAACCCATTGGCAGTAGTCTTGTGGCTGGGATTCAATATAGGCACCAAAGCTAGGGCCAGCCAACACAAACTAGCATGTTTGTTTATGTACATTATATACACTGGAAACATATGGTCCTTTTAGTTTGTTGCTTTCTGAAGGGACTGGCTTGCACTCTTCCAGAATTAGATGAAAGCATATGAAGAAGATCACAGAGGAACAGATTGTGACAGACAATCACAGATCTGTGATTGGCACAGATGTTCCACAGGGCATGTGAAATGCACCTTCCCTCCACAGATCACCAGAGTTTACATCTTCTGAACTTTCATCTTAAAGAAATACCTATTTGAAAATGTAATTACCATGGGTTTTAGTTGTTTTTGTATTATTATTTGCATGAAGCAGGCTTGAAGTACCTCATGCATTTCATTCATCATTTGATTAATGTCATTGTGTGGGGTCCTTGGAGGGCAAATGAAGTTCTCTCATTGGAAGTCTTCCTTTCAGGAGTATTTCTAGCCCTTAAATGATACTAGATGTCAGACTTAAAAAATATAGAATTATGCATAAGGGTAGATGTAAAGGGAGGGTCATAGTCTTCTTTTGGGAGTTATGTGAGATGTGGTTATTGATAAAATTTCACGTACTTATAATGCTTTAAAAACAATATATGGAAATAAGAACATCAGGCTCTTGCCTTCAGTTTATAAAGAAAAACTAATTTTTTTTTTAGGCGATGTAGGAGCACAAAATAATTTCTAGTGTGAGTGATACAGTTATTTTAAGTGTTATTTTTAATTTCTGCATTGTCCCTACCGAAGGGGCTATTTGCAGAGGGGGTTTAGTGTGTGAGTATGTGTCCATGAATATGTGTATGGACACAGCTGGCCTACCATGCATTTATCCAGATACACAGTGGCTCTGCAGCTTGGGGTTTACATGAATGAGCTGAATGAGGCCTTTTCAATTGGTGTGTTTGATGTTTAAGTGTTTCTGGTTTTTTTTACTAATAGGATTCAAACCACTTTGGCAAATTACCATGTTAAATTCCATGACTCTGAACCTGGCAACCAGATTTATCACCTGCAAGTGGCTGTGAGTCCAGCACATGCTCATGGTCCCGCTACGCATTCACCATGGAGCTTGTTCTAGTTAAGATCCTATTAGCTGAATTACTTTGTAGCAAATTATAAACATCACCATGATTAGAGGGACCAAACATCTCCCTGTTAATTTCTGCAGAACAGTAGCTCTGAGCATCAAAGCTACCATGGCAATTACGAAGAAATTGGGTTGCTGCACTGTATTGACAAGCAGCACTATGAATAGCACAGGTGTGAATACCTGCTCTCCCGGGGAAAGCCAAATGCAGCAGAAAGGGAGCCTCCATGGATCACACATGGGCTAGCTGAAGGGACCAGTAATTTAAGCTACTTCCTGAGCAAATGAAATCAGGCAAACGGTGAGAAGGATTTCACAATTCTTTAGGATGCTTCTATTTCATAATTTGCCACACGTATGTAAACACCTCAGCTCCATCGGAAATGACAGCGGTTGTGAGAGTGGCATCCAAGGGCTAAATTTGGCCTGACATGTAATAAGTGACATAACTACACCTGGGATGAAAGTGTTAGGAATACAAAATGCATCTCTCTAATAATTCCATCTTGCTTTTTCTGCTTCCCTACTGTCAGGGTACATGCTGGAGTGGGAATCTCCTTGACACAGAGCAGATAAATAATGTTGTTCTCATAAATGAGCTATTTAGAGTGCCTTGTTACACTGTGGTTTGCTTTTGTTAGCTTTTCTTTAGTTTAGGCTATTCTGAACATAGTTTTCCAATATTGTGAATTATTTCAGTGACTGTCAGCTAAGTTTGCTAAAGGTGTATGTGATAATTGTTAGCTAAATCTGGTGTCTTTGAAGCAAAATATGAGAAAAAGTTGAGTTTGTGCTACCCTAGCAGGAGGTCATGGCTGGGGATATCAGTGTTCCCTATTGTCCACAGGGTCAGAAATCTCTGCCAGACCGTTTGTAGCTATTTTTTTCTTTTTTTAATTTTTTCTGAAAATGTCTCCTACATATAAACAAGCTGATTAGGAAAATTGTTAGCAACTTCAGCCAATCTTCCACCCAAACCCAGTTAAAGGAAAAGGAATCCTGATGTACAAGGAAAGCCTGAGAACTGGGTTTGTATAACCTTGAAAAAAGAAGGTTTAGGGGAGGTCTTAACACCCTTCAAGTATTTAAAAGGTGCTCACAAAGAAAATGGGAGCTCCCTTTTTACAACAAGTCACATTGAAAAGGCAAGGGGTAATGGGTACAAGTTACTCTCAGGGACATTCCAACTGGACAAGAGGAAAAATTTTCATTATGATAACAATTAACCATTAGTCGTCCCAGGAAAGGGATGGTTTCCCTGATCTTGGACAGTTTTAAGATTCAGCTGGACAGGATGCTGGGCAGTCTTGTCTAGGAGATGCTTTTGCTGAGAAAGCTTGGACCAAATGATCCTTGAGTAGCCTTCCAAACTGACATTCTATGATTGTATGATTCTGGTGTTAGTCATGCCCTATACCGCTCACCACCTTGTTTCTTAATTTTCTGTAATCTCTAATTTTAAATACATTTCTTTTCAGGATCTTGAATTAGGTAGCTGCTTCTTGCAGGTCTACAACTAGGGAATTCTGTATTGTCTGAGTAAGAATGCAGGGGAAAAACATGGAAGGGATATTTCTTAATTTTATCAGTCTACATTACTAAATCCATATACTTTTTATTAAATTGTAATTTTGAGAACAGTAGTTTTTATTTTTCCCTCTAAGTCAGAAAGTATGAATTTTCACAAGGGCATTTGAAGTTAAACAAATGATAAAAAACCAGTAATTGTAAATATTATCTGATTATTTTAATTATTAGTATAATGCCAGAAGTGTTCAAAAAAACAAACCCTCCAGCCCTGATACAAGCAATGATACTAGACATGTAGCAAATGAGCATAACACATTTCTATTTTGTGTTAGATCAGTTATGGTACAGAATTGATGTTTTAACTAACATTTGTACTTCTGCTGATAAGTGAATACCTTAGACTGAGCATTTTGCATGTGGCAGCTGCCTTCAAGGACAAACACAAAGGCTTCTCGTAGGTCTCAGCACGCTGATGTAATGCTGCAAAAAACATCAGGAAATTGTGAAGAAATAAATAACTGGAGCCCCATCATTATGATAGTTAATGGCTTTAGGGATGGCACTAAAGCAGACAATATGGTCAGAATGAAGTCTCCATCTGTGTTGCTGCTGTCAAGGGAAATAGTTTTACATCATTTCTTATCTCTCTTTTGGTCCCTGTGACAAGTAGTCCATGAGGTGTTCAGACCCTGCACTGAACTAACTAATGAAAGATGATAGGATGGGAATTGATAAGTGAATTTACCTTGACTGTAAACCCTGCAACGTCAGATGGCAACTCCCACTCTTATCCTTTTTCTAATCTTTCCTTTAGTATGGTGGCCCTGAAAACCTTCACACACAATTCTGAAATGTCATTTTCACAGTGATTCAGAAGTAATCAGAAAGGCAACCAAAATGACATAGAGAGCATGGCTAAATTAATGGGCTGTCAAAAAAGTATTCTCACTTGGAAGGATTTCAGGCTTCTCTCAGATCTGATGTTAACCCAGAAAAAATCTTGACAAAACTGAATTCTATTAATTTTCAATAGAAAAGTTGGAGTTTCTTTACTAAAAGTTTTGCAGTATATTTTTGGCTTATAACTAGACCATTTGTGTTTATTCCCTATTCTGGGGACAGGCAGACCTTAGCACAGTTCTGATGCCTGATCCCAGAGAGAGGTCAAGAGGGTTACTCATGTGAGTGAAGTAATATACAAGCTTAAATGTGAGCACAGTGGGAGACACAGTTTAATGATCTGGTTCATTCTGAGTAAGAATTTTAAATGCTCATTTGTAATAGTCCAAGCTGTCTGAAAAAAAAACCCCACAGCTAATTAAACAAACATCCCTTGACAAGCAGCCCTTGCCTCTCAACCTCAACAAGGCCGTGTTGAAAGGTTGCTGATATATCTGAAAATCACTTCATAAAAGGTATTTTGGAGGTAAAGTCTTATAATAGTTTTAGGTTGCAGTTAAAGAACAGAGAAGTAAAATCTCACCAAGCAAGGACACAAACCAACTTTTTTAAAATTAACTTTCTATTTTTAAAATTAGGTTTATATTTTTAAAAACTTTCAGGCTGTCTAACATGGTGCATCTTGTTTCAATATCACTTTTCTGGTTTGGGAATATAATTCATGATTATGCCTTTTTACAAGACCACCTTCATGATTGTATGAAGGTAGTAGAGCATGATCCTGCTTTTGAACTGACTTGATGGTGTCAAGAAGTATGGCTTAATCCTTCCTCTTCTGGAATCTGTGTTTTGACTTCCTACATTACTAACTTGCATCACTTCATTTTCTTAATTTTCATGGTGTCTAGAGTTGTGTCCTTCAGGCTCTGCAATATTCGAGCTCAGAGCCAATGTCATTGAATTGTTGCAAAGAGTTCACGTTCTTCTAAATCCTTAGGCCTGGTTTGTTGGGTAAACAATGAGCAGGTGCTTAACAGTTTGAAAATTGGGCATAATGTCCAAGTCATGAATTGTACCTTACTCTGTATTAGCTCCAGTCACCAGGAGGACAACCAAGCTGGAATGCACATGGATTGTGGATGGGGTGAGTTCCTGCCTGGGTGACTCGGAAGAGAACAGAGAAAACTGTCTGAGACTTTACAGATGTACAGCATTTTATAACACAAAGTGACAAGAGTCCTATCAAATATGATCAAACAAGTATCACTTTCTAGAGGTTCATAAATATAGACATAGACTTGTTCACCTTGATCTAGGTCACCTGATTGAACCTAATTAAAAAAGGTGGCTTGTTTGCCTTTTCTTTAATAAAGAAAGTTGTGTATGAGGAGAGCCAAATGTTGAAGGAATGTCTAAGCTTCTCTTACTTGTTTGATATTGGTGTGAAGGAGAGGAATTGAGAACAGAACAAAGCTCTAAACCTGAACACTTAAATAGCCTCATTTATCATTTATACTGTGAATCAGGGCATATTACCTAAGGTTTATCAGGTAAAGGACCAGAGCTAGATCTTTGTGATACTTTCAGATTTTTTTTTTTCTTTTCAATAGTGAAAGGAAAAATTAAGAGAAGTAAATGGTGTCTTGAAATGATTTGGTGAAAAAAAATAAATGGAAAAAAGCACATTACTTTGGAAAATGTTCAGCTAGAATCTTTCAGATTCACAGGGATTTTTCCTGATTTTGGAGGTGGGGAGAGAAAGGGGTGCATATATTCTGAATTTCTGGACTGGAGTTTGGGAGAAGTTACTAGTTCTCAGTAAATGAAAATCAGCTGCTCTCTTGGCTCCACAAATAGAGTAAGGGAGTAGGAGTTTACTTAGTCTCTCAAACCTTGTATTTTTGGGAGAATGAGTCAGTCCTCCTACAAATGTCAAAACAATTAGGTATGAGTGGTATACAGTGAATTTTCTGGATAATAAAGGCCACATATTTGATATAAGCATGGAAGAATTCATTTGCACACTTTGACATATGGTTTGACTGACCACAACAGTACACAGAAATGATTAAGGAGTATAGGTAGGGGTTAGTTCTAGCTCTGAAGAAGGCTGTAAGTAGTTCTTCAGTTTATTGTGTTCTACGTTCTATTCAAAGAAAGTAATGCTTAAGTCAGACCTGGCAAATTTAATCTTTTTTTGCTGCTTCTAGTTTACCTCTTGCAGTACGATTAGATGTGTGCTTCATCTCAGTTTGAAATGTATCCCTTCCACAGCAGCAGCTCTGGAAGGTGGCAAATAACGAAACATGCAAGCGTAGAAGTTCACAGCCAGATTGGGATAATGACCACAAAGCTGCCAACTTCTGCTAGAAAAAACAGATTCTCTCCTTGCGATTCTGAGCTGCTGAAATCAGCAGTTGTGCACCTGCTTGTGTTGTTTTCCTGTCTTTGTGCTGTCTCATTCTGTAACGATTTTTGATGTAAGCCATGGGAAGTTTTGTTTCCCCACTTTCATTGTGACTTGGATCGGCATCCCTGAGCTGGGTGATGGAGCTCTGCATGGGTGTGATCCAGGGCTTCTGGGAAGGTGAAATGAGACCCATCTGTGTGTTCCAAGCTCCAGCCATGCCACCCACAGGCACTCACACTGTGTGCTGAGCCTGCTGCAGGAAGATGCATAAACCACGTGCAGCTTCTGTCTCAGCTTTCCTTGTCTGAGACTGCAGGCACGGGCTCAATACAGAGGGTGGGATGGCACCCTCATCATACACACTGCTTCCAGTACTGGTAAGAGGGACAAAATTATTCTGAGGCCTCCACAAATTTGTTTGTATAGTGTTAGTAGTGTTTAAAAGTCACTTGCTTTCCACTGTCCAGAAATTTCAGACAAGACTTCCTTGACCTGAATCTCCTTATTACAAATAATAATATGCTTTGGTTTAATAGTTTTTTTTGAGGGCTTTGTATATTCTTTGTTTTGTCTTGCAATACATTTATTTTGTTTGGAATGCTATACCTAGTTGTAATTTCTCATAAATAGTTTTGGAAGTTAGATTTTATGCCATGTTGCACCCTACTCCCTTTTCTTCTGACTTTTAAATCTTACAACAATATCTCTTCATCAGCATTCACTTAAAACCTGCTTTAATGTTTACAGAAGGAGTTTTCTAAGGTGTCTCTGAGAAAGGCATGTCTTACATATCATTAAATTTTGTAGAATCAGGTTTTAAAAGATATGTGATATTTATTTTAGTCAAAACAAGAATGGTCCTTTTCTTGACCTTTAGATGAGTAGAAATTCAGTGATTTTCCCGTTGTAAAACAGCACCACAAAGTTATCTGGATGTTTTTTAATTTTAAATACACACTTATAAATAGTCAATGTGTAACCTAGATAAAGATTCCTGCAGTGCATATTTCAGTTAATTGAACAAGGTAACCTACTATAACTGTGAAGAATTTCCACTAAAGTCTATTGTTCCAGCTATTTAAAAAATACCAGGCCAGACAATGACAAACAAACTCAAAGTGTGCATGCATTAATCATAGAACAAGCACAGTCAGGCTGGAGAAGAGCTCTGAGATCACTGAGTCCAACCTTTGATCAATTACCACCATGCCAACTAGACCGTGGCACCAAGTGCCAGTCTTTGTTAAAACACCTCCAGGGATATGACTCCACCACCTCCCTGGGCAGCTCATTCCAATGTTTAACAATGCTTTCCATGAAGAAATTCTTCCTGATGTCCAACCTACACCTGCCTGGTACAGCCTGAGGCCATTTCCTCTTGTTCTGTCACCAGCTGCCTGGAAGAAGAGGCTGACCTGCACCTGACTACAACCTCCTCTCAGGCAGTTGTAGAGAGCGATAAGCTCCCCCCTCCTTTGCTCCAGGCTGCAAAAACGCAGCTCCCTTAGCTGCTGCTCACAGTATTTGTTCTCCAGACCCTTGCCCAGTTCTGCCCTTCTCCAGCACCTCAGTGTCCTTCTTTAATTGAGACGATATTAAGCATAGACTATATGCATTTTTTAAGTTTCTCGGTGTTGGTTGGAATATTTTGTGTGGTTTTGGATAATCAAAACAGCAATATTTTTAGGTACACAAAAAAAAAGGAAAAAAAAATTTTGTAGTGATTTTGGAAATGATTACTATAGAAGATAAAAGTGATATTGAAAGCTTCACTGAGAGAAACAAAACAAAACAGAAACCAAAGGAGTATATATTAAAAGACGAAACAATTGATTTTCCATAAAGTTGGGTTTTGCTTGAGATGAAAAAACACCTCTGAAAGAGACCAGGAAAAGAAGGGATCTGAATGTACTTAATGGATTATATTTTTTCTGATAGAAAAGGGAATGGTTCTGGTTTAGGTTTGTCGGAGTAAATATAGAGATATCAATTTTTTTCCTGCTACTTAATGTTAGTCTAGTGCTTCCTTAAAAAGATATTTTCTGCTGCTGGATATGCAATTAGAAACACAGTGGCCACATATTTGACTTTTGTAAGAGAAAATAAGCAACTGGTTAGATACTGTTTTCTATATCCTTTTAGGTATCTGTGAAAGAGATAAAATATGTCATCTAATTTCTAAAACCTTTGGGCACTGAAATGTAGCATAATTACTTTTAATTCTCTGACTCAATACAGAAATAAAACAGCTTTAATAGAATGGTTATCAGGTATTACAATTCACATGGGTTTATATCTTCTGACTGAACTCAGACTTTTTTTTTTCAGTGATGTTCTTAAATTTGATCTGGTTCCCCATATATATTATTTAAGTTATATACATAAAAATAAAATGCCCTACCAAAAAAATGCCTCACATATATCTTGGCTTTCTCATTCCTGTAATTTATTCATTTGGTAAGCCAACTTCTCTCAAGGTCATGGATTTAAAAACAACCCACCAAATAAAAACCCCCAGCAACAACAAAAATACCCACAATAAAACCAGGAAGAACGAAACAATAGCTGCCTGAGGTTTTCTTTTGCTAGGTTATACAGTAAGTCTTGTGTAGGCTTTATTTGTTTTAAATTTCATGCCTAACAATTTCTTAGCCAAACAACCTTGACAGTGTCCCCTTAACGTATTCATAGCAACACGCGGAGATATCACAGTGAATTTATTTACATCTCTAAGTATTTCAGAGGCCTACAGCTTCTTCACAAAAATCTGTGCTGAACTTCAGAATAAGCTTTACTGTCCATTTGGATTGATTGATTGATGGGCCTGTGAGCCCAGTTACTCTTCTGACAAGCTGCGCTCGCAGGAGCTTAGTCTGGGTAAATAAACAGGGCAGTGAAGTGAGAAGTATGTGGCTTTGTAGTACGCTTTGTGCAAGCAGACTATTGTTTCACCTCAAAAATACCTAGAATATATCACATTGGCACTTGTTGGGGCTGGACATCACTTAACCTTGCTCAATGGAATGGGGAGTACTGTTGCTGATTGCTTTGAAATGAGCTTGTGTTAACCAAGCTATTAAATGATAGTTAATACAAGACTGAGAAATAATTTGAATTCATGAACTGATTAGGCATTATTTAGATGTAAGTTTTTTCATTAGCATTTATATTTGCCAAGCATCTCTTTTTGCTTTTCGTGTGTACTACAGACAGGTTCCATTTCTTTTTGTGTCAGCAATCATTGGTATCATGGTTAATTCTAATCTTGGATTCATAATGACTCTTTCCATCTTCAGGTCAGCTATGAGCAGTCTGGAATCTTTGACTAGGTTGATCTGTGAGCTCCTTTTAGGCAGTGCCATAAAAATGTAAAAGTCCTGCTGTGTTTAATTAAAACAGAAGCATCAGTATCTCTTATGTACAACTAATAGCATTTTCTTTTAAATTGGGAGGAAGATATAGCAAAGCTGGTCCAGATCCTCAGCTGATAATTTACATTTATTAAGGGTCTGGCATAGTGAGTCTGACTATGGAATTATGATTTCATTTATTTTTTAGTTAATGCACACAGTTTGAATTAGGTACTTCTGTCATTGCACTGTGTTTCAGTAATGAACATCATCATTGATAACTACAAATTACAGCTCCAAATAAAAGATAGGCACATTCATATCCTTCCTCAGGCTTTATTAAATTTTTCTGACATTTAGAAAGCACGGTTTGCTTTCCTACTGTTATGCATTAGAATTTTAGGAGAACTCAAATGGGATATATTTGCACTCTGCATAATCATGGTTTGGGGAGCAATATATTCAGGAAATCAATTTAGAAGTAATTCTTCTGAATGGCATCCTTCAAATGAGGGTGTGCCTGTGCTGTGCATGTCAAAGATCCAGCTTTGCTTTTTCTTCTTGTCATTGCCAGAATTACTTTTCTGCTCTTTTCCTAAAGCATGCAGCATGCAGAATTTTCCTTGGCATTTGTCTTTTCTTCTGAGGGATCATTCCATTTCAGTGAGATGTCCTCATAGCACCATGAAGCACTTTGAGAGATAAGGTGCTGCAGAGATATATTTTAGTAGGGGAATCTCTAAGCACTTGGCCCATTACCTGGGGTGTGCAGAGGGCCTCTAATTCTGGCTAAGGCAAGCAATGGAGGACCCCTGTGGCATAATAGATGCAATTTAAAGTTTATTATTACTGATAAAGGAGAATAACTGAAGTTGAGATTTAATTTGCCAAGCTTATGCAATATCTTGGGGTCAAAACGCTTTTAGAGGGGTGCTGCAAGCACACCTAGAAAAAGTCCAGGTGTTATTTAGATTGTTTCAAGACTCCGACCTGGCCACAAGGGAAAGAAATTACAAGATCAGTCTATATTCTCTGTTCTTTTTGAACCAGACAATCTGTATCAATAAAGAAATTGTTTTTCAGGACTTGTGAATTAAACCATTTTTATACATGAAAGAGAACTTGATTCTTGAGAAGTCATCTGGTTTATTGCCTCTGCCTCAGAATAAGGTCAGAAGTGTGTCAGATGCTGACAGATGCTTGTCCTATATTTTATTTGAAATGCATGATAATGGAGGCTCTATATCTTTCTCACATCAGCTCTTCTATTGGTTCACTGTCCTTGTCTATAGAAAGCTGTCCTGGAAATATCCTTATATCTTCTTTTCTGAAGTTCAAGTCTATTTTGCACTACATTCTGTCCCTCATAAATATCTAGAGCAATCCATTCCCTTTTCTTTTTTACACTATGCCTTTTCAGCCTAATAATATGCTTCCTTTCATGCTTTGCTTTTCTGGACTAAAAGCCAGCTCTTTCAGCTCTTCCTCGTGGGTTCTCATTCTCCAGGCCTTTCAGTACTTTGCCCTTCTCTAGGCCGCCCTCAGTGCATGTGCATCCATCGCTCTCGTAGAGTGCGCCCAAAGCAAGGCACAGTGGTTACATTTCGCACTGCTTCTGCTATGGAGTGCAAGAAGACATTTCGATTTTCTTGTAGCTGCCAGTGATGATATTTGTCCCATACCATGGTCTGAGAGTGTTGATTTAGGTTCAACTTGTACCCCACTATGCTGCTGCCTCATTGCTTGTTATCATCAGCTGATAATTTTTGCCCAATGGTATCATCAAATGGTCCTATTTGAACTGAATTCTGCTTTTTCTCAAACCATTTATCTACTTTCTCAGCAATGCAGATCCTGTCCTCCAGCACGTGTGTTGTTGCTTAATGTGGCACTGTGTGCAAACTCAGTATTCCACTATTGTGTTATTTAAAGAGAAAATGAGGGGAAAAAAACCCTTTGAATTTGGCAGCGATAGGCTGAGCAGGTGAGGCTGACTGTTGAACACCAGCAGTGGCTCAGACTGCCAGTCTATTTTAACAACTGAGTAAATCAGCTGCTGCTGAGCTTGGGGAGAAGGGAAGCAGCCAACTGTGCAAGCCCAGTCTGCTGTTGCAGCTTTGGTCTGATGGTATAGAGAATAAAATGTATAAAAGAAGGCAAGGAGATATTTATGACTTTCCATTAGAATCAAAGTGATTACCAATTTAATCCTATTAGGGTGATAATAATGAAAATAGATAATATTTTGCACTCATTTGGACATGAAATTAATTAACCCCCTGAAAAGTATGCAGTGGAAAAGGATTTGTAGAGAGATGCTGAACTGTAAGGATATGCCATAAATTACAACTGAAGTAAATTTTACTTACTGAAAAGAAATTATTGGGGTACTCATTTTTTAAGGCAATGGTGTCAGTTATTACTGCAGTTCACTTGTTAATTAAAACACCTTTGAGAAAATTTTCTATTATCACAGTTTAAATGTCTTTTTTTTTTCTGGTTTCTTAGGTATTTCTCTGCATTCCTATTAATAGAGGAATCTGCTGATATTTTCTTTGTTCATTGGAGGGACCATAAATCCTGAAACTTGTCAAACAAGAAAAATTTCTTCCAGAAGACCACTGAAGAAGTGGTGGCTAACATGCAAATCAACAAATATCATTAATAGTTTATTATGGAATAAATAGTAATTTTGAAAAGCTGCTCCTACTCATTAGAATGAAAAAGATGGTTTGCTTGTCTCATGAAGCATACGCAAAGTTTTCTAAGGGGTTTTGCCATCTTCCCTCAGCAAGTAACATCACTTAGTTGTTTTGGCCAAGCTGAGCCATTTTTCTCCTGCTGTCTCCCAGAACTCCTTCTCCTTTCCATCGTTTCCCCACAGCAGCACTGGCTGCCTGACACACTAGCATATCCATGCACCCCAGGCTTTCTAAGAATAGGGAGCCCTGGTTCAGACTGGTGGTCTGTTCAACCCTGAAAGTCATCTCCAGCTGTGGCACAATGGAAAAGTAAAGGGTAGTCATATACACTTTTCTGATTCTTTCCAGATCTCTAGCTGTGTTCAGCTGAGAAATTTCCTGGCCTTTTCCTTTTCCTTTTGCTCACATAGTAGTGTGCTCTAGATCTTTTATCTTATTACTTCTGCTGTGTTCCACTGACCCCTATGAATTGCACCCGTGCCGTTCTGTCATAGAGATCTACTGCCTGATGCATGGAACCACCTCCTCCTGTTTGTTTTGAGTCTGTTCCTCCTGCCTTATTGGACAGCCTGTATTTTATCCAAAATTTTATAGATTTCTATATCCCCAAGCCATCATCTCCTTTCCTGACAGGATGTTCATCATTCATGCT
>VZTN01010024.1:3291-67639 GCA_013400515.1 Erpornis zantholeuca
TATTTGTTCAAAACGGTGGCAAGTGTGCTTGCAAGGTCAAAAAGCTGCCCCAGATATGATGTGAGAGGTTGAAATTATAATTTCCTCAGAATGAAAGAGAGGAAAATTAAACTGCCAGTGGAACTGAGATCCATTGCTTGTTTACATTTTAGAGTGAAACTCCTGACAGATTATAGTGTTGTCTTTCATATGTGGTGTTTTGTGCTGTGCAGAGTTAGTAAAGGACAAGCTGTGTTTTAGGAATGGGTTACCACAATGGTAGCAATGAATGGTATTCCTTGGCTCACATGCAGTCACTTAACTCGTTTTTTTGGCTCCCTTGCATATATCTACTTTTCTTTATTGACTGCAAAGCATAATTCATTTTTTTCTAAGGTGTGCTTATAAAATATAGCAGATGGGTTCCCCTCTAGAAGTGCATGTGGAAAGCTAAATGAAATGATTTAATGTCATGTTTATAAATTGTTAAAATGCACATTATTTTCACCTTGGCTGCTGTACATTTTCTTTTTGTTAAATATAGCTGTCAGCTGGCTAGGATTTTTTGTTCTTCACTGGAAGCATTATCAGCTCAGTGAAAACAAATGTCCAGATCTCAACTGCTTTAAGTGAATTTTGGTGGCAATCTTATCTGATATGAGTAGCAAATCTTCTAGATTTCTTAAAGACATGCAATAATATCCAGTGAGAGTGTTTGATCTGTGCTGTTATATGGAGTTGCAGCAGTTTGGTTTATTAACCTAATTGGTTACTGAGTTGGGATCTGGGTTTTATTTGACTTTTGCAGTAAACTGTGAGTAACAATTCCTGAAGCAATTAAAAATCCCTCAACCCACCCAATCCATCACCTTCCCCAACCAAAACAACAGACTTTTCTTTGGAGAGATCAATTTTCCAAGCTACTTCAGAAGGAAATTGCAGGTTTCCTTCTGTGGTGTTGATGGTGTAAGGTGCATCAAGTGGCAGAAGCACCACAGGTCCTTCCAGAGGTCCCTCACTGTGCAATGCAGACTTGTATAGGTGATGGCAAAGATTAAACAAGTAGTGTGGATTGTCATGTTCCAGTAGAACACAGCTTCCTGCCAAGCTGGCTTTCAATTACAACTTGGGAAAACAGCTTGGCGCCTGTTCCATTTTTACAGCTTTGAAACTCTCCCTTAGCTGGCATGGCAGTGTGTGAGTAAAGGTTTTTTTGGTTTGTAATCTTATTTAAAAAAAAAAAAAGTCATGGCATGATATAAAATATTCTGGAGATTCTTCTGATTCCTTATACTAATGTAAATTCTAGTTTTGTACAGCAAAGCACTGTTACAATCTCCTGTGATGGTGTCATAGAACTGTGGCATTGTCTAGAAACCTCAAAAATGAAGAAGACAGAGAAAGCTGTGATGGAAATTATTAGGGGAGAAATGTGGCCTAAATGTATGGCAAAGGACTGTTTTTTTTCTGAAGCTTAGTATCAATTTCAATGATGTGACAAAACGTATTTCCTTTCTCTTCATAACTTAATAGAATATGAAAAATTTGTTTTATAAAACATGAACCATATATGTTGGGTTTTTTGAACCAAGTATTCCTCTACAGTCCCATATCCATGCTGATGGTGACAACTGAAACATCTTGGAAAAGGCTGGATTTCAAGCACTGAGTTTTCTCAGCAACCTTAGAGTTTGAGTTCGGAGAGTTGTAGTAAGGTGAACAGTTCGATTTCTATTCAAAAATTTTTATTTATTCATTTTAATGGAGTAATAGATTTCCAACAAGACTAAAAATGAGGTCAAACAACAAAAACTTGTGCTAGGTGCAAACTTGGCACAATCACATTCAGATTAGTCTGTGGATTCTTCAGTCTGACTTCAGGCAGTACAGAAACTTTGGCATTGCCAATGTTCTTCATTTTTCTTGTAACCCCACACTCTATAAGCCAAAATTTGTGCCTTGATCTATGTATTGTGTCTCCATTATGTACTTCTGGTCAGCCTAAGGGCCCCATTCCTGTGCAATATGTATCCTTCCAGTCCAAGTGTGTATTTCTTTGGGTGTGACAGAAGGAAAGTTCACTTTCTGTGGAGCATCTCTAAAGAGGAAATGAAGTGGATGGTGTGTTGACTTACTCTGCTGTAGCACATCAGCAGTGAATTCCAATTTTTTGAGCTGGAATAGCTCCAGCAGCTAAGGCTTGTAGGACTGTAACAACTGAGCCTTGATTGAAGATTTTGACAGGCCCATCATCCATAGGAGGAAAATGGACACTTGCTGGTTTTGGCTGGGATAGAATTACTTCTCTTCACAGTAGCTAGCACTTGGCTGTGTGTTGGATTTGCAATGAAAACAGAGTTGGTAGCACAGGGATATTTTGCTTACTGCTGAGCAGTATCAAGGCTTTTTGGCCTCTCACCCCAACCCACCTCACCCATGAGGAGACTTGGGTGCACAGGAGGTGAAGAGAAGGCTGGAAGAGCTGACCCCACTGACCCAAGGGATGTCCCACACCATCTGGGGTCATGCTCAGTGTATAAATCTGGGGGAAGAAGGAGGAAGTCAGACAGGGAATGTTTAGAGTGATGGTGTTTGATTTACCAATCACTGCTCTACGGTGGAGATNTTGACAGGCCCATCATCCATAGGAGGAAAATGGACACTTGCTGGTTTTGGCTGGGATAGAATTACTTCTCTTCACAGTAGCTAGCACTTGGCTGTGTGTTGGATTTGCAATGAAAACAGAGTTGGTAGCACAGGGATATTTTGCTTACTGCTGAGCAGTATCAAGGCTTTTTGTGCCTCTCACCCCAACCCACCTCACCCATGAGGAGACTTGGGTGCACAGGAGGTGAAGAGAAGGCTGGAAGAGCTGACCCCACTGACCCAAGGGATGTCCCACACCATCTGGGGTCATGCTCAGTGTATAAAGCTGGGGGAAGAAGGAGGAAGTCAGACAGGGAATGTTTAGAGTGATGGTGTTTGATTTACCAATCACTGCTCTACGGTGGAGATGGCTGCCCATGGAAAGCTGGGAATGAATTCCTGGTTTTGCTTTGCTTGAGTGCACAGTTCTTGCTTTGCCAATCAAACCATCTTTATCTCAACCCATGAGTTTAGTCACTTTTGATTCTCTCTCCCATCCCTCTGTGGGGGAATGAGTGAGCAGCTGTGTGGGGTTTGGTTTCCAGCTGGGGTTAAACCACAAAAACACACTTTAAATTCTGATATCACAATAAAACTGTGAACTTAAGTAATGAAGAGGACCATGCCTCGTCAATATTGTAATAACATTCACACTCTGGCTGTCGAATCAGTGGCTGTGGGAGTTTAGATACAGTTTTCTTCTGGAGTTGTGGATTTTTGTTGTTTAATTTTATGACATTTAAAATGGAAATGAGGACCATAAGAAGGTCTTTCAGTATGTAAGTAGTGGAAATGGACTTACCTAGATTTTCTTGGGCCAGTGCCTACTTTCCCAGAAGCTGCACTGAGGTAAAGAGCACAAAACATCTCTAACCTACTTATCCCCTCACACATATAGCTGGGTGAGAAATGGTCTTCCCATTTCAGGAGACAAAAATAAGACTTCTTTTCTTCCTCTTCTTCCCCTCCTTAAAACACTGACAATGCTGGAAGCTTAAAAATTCACAGCTGAGATGCACAGTATTTCTTTTCAAAATTGAAAGGCTTTTCTGTTAATAATTTCGGTCAGGCACTAAGAGCTGTACAGAGCTCAGCAGCAACAGACAGAAGCAACTATAGTTCACATCTCTTTTGTACTTCCTTATCTCTGAATATGAGTGGAATAACTCAGCAGTTTCTTGTTAAGTAAAACTGGACTTTTTGTGCTACTTTGGTTATTCAGAAATGGGCAACCACAAAAAACTGTCCATTTGTGGTCTTTGAGACAAGGGTATCCACAGTTGCTGCCTGTAACTGGGAAAGATTTTAGGAAAAGAGAAATTTCCCTCAGCCCCTTGCCTCTGGAATATACTTAACTCCACAGTTTCTCATTTTCTTTATCTAAGGAACATGCAGTGCTATGAAACAAGTAAAAAATCCCTGGAGCCTTACAGAGCACCCTGTTTCCTCCATGTGTGATGCTGAGGGTTTTGCAATGACTGCATTTGGCTGTGCACTTCATGCTCTTTCTGCTCTGTATATTCTGCTTTTGATTGCAGTATTGATTGCCATCTGATCAAAGCCTCAGTCACGCTGTTAGTTAACCCCATCACCTGTGAAACAGTAAATTAAATAGAAAATCTGCCAACTGCTTACAAAAGCCTTTTGCTACTCTTCTCAAGAAATGTACCCGAATGTGCAGCTAAATTTGTCTGCTTATAGTATCTATTGAATTTGCTTATGCCATTTCCTAGGTACTCTTAGTCTATTGAAAGATGAGGAATATTTTCTCCCAGTGGGTGTGAGGATGTGTTATTGAGCTTAGAGAGTGTGGTTATACCTTTCTGCAAGAAGAGAGGTACTGTCAGGAAAATTGAAGGATGGGGTATATTTGATTTTTATGTTTCTGAAATTAACATAGAAAATAATCTTTAGTGAATTGCCCCAAGTAGAACATTGCTCTATAGACCTGTCTGAAACAAAATTTTATCAAGAGTTTGATGAAAGATGAAAATAGAGAGGAGGAAAGAGTGACTGGCTTAGCTGATCAAAGTGTATCAGTTCATAAATAAGAAATGTAACAGGTTTTGAAGATCTGAGCTTGTAGCTCAAGCCCCTGGGAAGACTGGGTTGCCATGACTGGTGCATCTCAGATAATAAGCTGGCACGGCAAGGGCCCTGTTTTACAACAAATTAAACACTCTATACTAACTTGCTGCAGAATTAAGTTCTCCATTTTTGACACTTAATTTTGAAAGATAATATTAGCTGTCATTTGTCTCTGCCTATCAACCTTCTGCCATACATCCAAGCTCTGAGTGTTTTCTCCTCTTCTAATACAGAAAGGCAGATTTGGAAGAGAATTCTGTACTGCCTCAGTGATTATGTATTTTTTGTTTTTGTTAATACAAGAGCAGTGATGTCACATCAAACTCTTAAGTCTGCTGGGTAGCTACTAATATTTTTCTTTTCTTTTCATGCAGCTCAGGGTCAATCACCACACCCTTTTGTCCTACCTCTTTCTTAAGCCATATTCTGTGTTAAAATTCTACCCTTGTCACCAGAATGTGTTCATAGGTTTTCCATTTGCCATAGAGCATGGAAATTCAGAACTGGGGGGGGTTTAATTTGGGTTAAGTTTTGGGGTTTGTTTGGTTTGGTTTTGTTTTCTTGGTACTTGATCTTGTTGATTTGTGATTCTTGGTACAAATCTTGTTGATTTGTGTTTTGTTCTTTCAAATAAGTGTTATTAGAGACTTAATGGCTGAGAACAAAATAGTTTCTCTTCTGAGTACTGGAAGAGTGCTAAAATATAAAGATTCTGAACAGAGAAAATAAGAGATTTAAAATAATACTTGTTCAGCTAGAGCATTTCAAGGAGTTCAGGAGGTGAGAGGGAAAGGTGAAGAAAAGGGTCACATTTATTAGCATTTTAGCAAACTGTAATTGAGTGCCCTAAAGGGGTCACTTATTTATTTAAAAGCTGTGGTTAAAATTTTCAGTAATTGCTAATGACTTCAGGGTTTCTTTTGAAAATTTGGTCGCTTCAATTTCCATGTTTGGGGTAGGTAATAAATGCTGGAGTTTAATGGAAAGATTGAGAATGAAGGAACATTTAAACGTGGTCAGTGACAGCCTGGTGCAGACTGTCTTGAGTTTTTCTCAAATCTAGGATAGATTTCAGTAGTGGTGGTGGTGTAGAGCTACTAAAATTTTTCTTGTTTTTGTAGTTCTTAAAATGAAGCAATTTCAGAGCCTTAACTTCATTTACATCAAGAAAGAGGTACTGAGTAGAAGGTTTCCTCAATTTGTGCTTAATCTGTCTGACTTTTGGAGCTGTTTAATATGGTGATAACCCCACTTAGCAGCACTCTGTAAATATCAATTAGTCCTTGCTGAAATGGCACAGGTTTCTTCAGGACTCTTCAAAAGTCAGCGTTAATTTAGAACACAGAATCATCCTGAAAAGTAACTTTCCATTAAGATGAGTTTTCTCCTAATTTCTGAATGGTGTTCCAAAGTTCAAACTATTCTTTTCTCATTTCCTAAAGACTATGCATGACTGACTTCTGCTATAGGATTTTGCAGTTCATCAGAAAGAACAGCTGAATTGCTTTCAGCTGAAGATCAAAAGAAAAAAATCTCCTTGAAAAATTATGAGGATTTTCCTTTATATTTTAGTATTCTGTAGCAAGTTCTTTTCTTCTGCATTCAGCACTGGAGATCTTGGAGTGCCTTGGTACTGCTCTTATCTGTGTGTGTCCTTTTCAGAATCTTTATTGTTTTCCATATAAAATATTTTTGCTTCTCAAGATTTTATGAAGAAGAATGACTGTTTATACACCGACAAATGTAAACTTTAATTAGACAGGCTCACCTGTAGCTCACCTGTATAGAGGATCTTGATTATTAATTGACAAGGAAAACTATTAATCAACAGAATTCCTTGAATACCATTATGAAGCTTTGCTTAGGGATTACATAGCCACTGGTATGAGATCAGGGTCTAAGGATACTGGACTCTCATAATGTGCTAAGAATAAAAGAGGACACATCAAATATAAATTCTGTATTTTAATAGATTCATATAAATTCAGGGAATGAATTGGATAGGAAATCCATCATAAAAAAAAAAGAGTTGTATTTTTCAGTAGAAAAAATATTCCTAACAGATACAGGTTTTCTAAAACGTGTTTCAGTAACCTCGCATTCCTCACACTTCACAGGCTGATGCACAACCCAAATGCAATTATCAACCAAAAGTATCAAAACTCTAAGTTCTTTCAAGAATCTCTGTTTATTCAGACCAGGAGGAGATTGAAAACTAGGCCAAGCATCTCTATCCCCACCTGGATGGGTATGGAACTGGTTCGGGGCTCACAGAAAGGTCTTGGATGGTTTAATTTGCTGTCCAAGCCATCTGCAGCACTGAACAGGGGAATATTATTTGTTGCTTTGTGAAACAGATGAGGAAATAGATCCCTTCATATATCTGAATCCTGAAGTTTGTGGCCTGAGTGGTTTGCATCCACTGTGTTGGGAAACCTGGGGCTGTTCCATATGTTGGTCTCCCGCCTGTGCCATGGTGCCAGCAGCAGCATTGGCTTCACAAACAGATTATGGATCTTCTGAACTAGATGCATGAGGAGAGGAAGTTTTGTCTGCAGTCCAGGCTGAGTCTGCCTCTATTATTATCTCTGGCAGACTTGATGAGTGACCTCGAGCAAGGTATTTTCATTATCTGCCCTTTGTTGTTTTTTTATTTATTTTGATTTGGTTGTTTTTTTGGGTTTGGGCTTTTTTTGGGTGTTTGTCAAACTGATCCTTGTCCAGGTATATTGGAGATTAGGTCACAGAGGAAAGGGAAATCTTCCAGTGGAAGGTACCACAGGAGCACAGATCTAGATACTCAAATGAAATGCTGCAGGACAGGGTTTCTGGGTTAGCATTGTCATTATTTGAGGGGGTTTGCTGAAGGCCTGGTACTCAGAGCAGTCCACAGAGTAAAATAAGTAATTTTTTTTTTAACTGGGAGTTTCAAACTGTTATCTCTACTTCCTTGAAGGTGCCTCTCTCTCCTGTCTTTCATAAGCTGTCAAAAAGAAAATGAAACTCCTAGCCTGAAGAAAGAGAAATGCTAAAGGAAAGCAATGTGTTTACTCTGCATATCAAACTGTCTTATCACAGGTAGGCTCAGAGCTGTCTGTGCTGCTGTCTGCGCCCATCAGCAGTGGAGTTCTTTGCAGCAAGCACTGGCAGACACCAAGTTGCCAAAGGCTCCACAGCTGGATGAGGAATGGGTGTTTTGCAGCTGTCCAAGGAGGCAGGAGATTCCCAAGACCTGTAGCTTAGAAGTCACGGTCCTTGTACAGTTTCCATTACTGCTATTAAATTGTCTCTGGAGTATAATGCAATGAATTTCCCTTGATGCCTTTCCAGTGTATTTATTTGTTTAACTGTTGTGCTCCTTGGATGGAGAGAGCTTTTCCCACAGGGTTGTTGGTTTTTTGGTTTTTTTGTCCTTTCCCTTTTTTTCTTCCTTCTACAAATGTACAGTCCACCCACATAGATTAGAATTAATTTATAAAAAAGAATTGTCATATTCTTTTGTTGCACCTGTACCTTTCTTAAATACTTTAAGGACATTTTTTGGAATAAGTGGTGAAAATGTGCCTCAGGAAGACAAGGAAGAAAGCTGATGCCTTCACTTATAGCTGTAGGGAGGGTGACTGTTTTCAAATGCATGTTTTCTTCCTTCTTGCCCTCCTGTCAGTCTCCCTTCTGAGCGTTTCTCACTTCAGATTAGTCAAGTTGTATTTACATCTTGCTTTAAGAGCAAAGGTAATTAAACCCCTACATTTCTAGCCTGCCCTGTTCAGATCCTATTAATTTAGGGAATGAGTTGCATAGGAAATCCATCATAAACTTTCAGTGGTTAAAAAAAGGAGGCGGGGGCACTATTTATTAAAAGAAGTAAATCAGAGAGAAATAGGCTATCTGTTTTGTTCCATGTCTCTGATGAAAATAATTGGCTCATTAATCACAATATCAGCTTGGTCATTTTAGGAAAGTCAGGCTGAAGAATGAATAGAAACAAGGCACATGATTTTAAAATTTAAAAAGCAAACATTAAGAATGCCAGTGAAAGAAACTTCAGTAAATAAAGACTTGATATATTGTCACTTTATATAAGCAAACTTTTAGGATTAAATATATTCCATGTGTCTTCCCTCCCCCAGTTCTTTTAGAATTACACAGTGAAAATAAATAAAAAATAAATATAAATACATATATATATATAAATACTAACCCTGCTTGAAATAAAACTCACAGAGACAAAACTAGGTCTAATGCACACTTTACTCTGGAAAAAACCAAACCAAAAAGCAGACAGGAGATGAGAGCCAAGAAATCAGGGCAATTTACTCTTCACTTGAGAAAGATAAATTAGAAGTCTGTTTTTGAAATTGCTATTGCCTCTCATCTGAAAATGATTAGGACTTTAAACATCCTACTATCAAGAAAGATTTTATTTTTCTTAAATATAAGTGTGAATTTCACTTACAATGAAATCTTCCAAGCTTGATGACTGCTCTGGAAGTCATTGCAGTGAATTTCCAACCTTGTGGAAAGGGGGAATATGTGGCCCCCTCAAATAAAACACATGTGAAATCAACATAAATTCTGCTCAAGCTGAGCCTGTAAGAGGATTTTCCAGTTCAGCTCTGACAAGGCTGGCAAAATTTGGGTCAGGCCAAAGCTTATATTATATTGTTAATTCTTCATGGGGGTTTTTGTGTGTTTTTTAAGACTTTCATCTCCTACTTGGTTACTTAGAACACTGAGTTCTGTTCTTCAAATTAGAACCTAGCTAAGGATAAAATTTTGCATTGTAGAAAAGTATTGGTTTTGTTTTCCTCCCCTCTTCTCTTTTTTAAAACAACTTGTAGGTCTGGAAATTTGAAATATTCAGAGCCCATGGATGAAGGTCAGGGAGTGCTGACAATTCCATTTGCAGGTCCCCTATCAGCACACTGTGTTTGACAAATGGCTCCAAAATGGGAGAGTGTGCTTTTCATTTTATCCTTAGGTTCACCACAGTACTGTAAATCTGAACTGAAGAACTCTGGTTTTGAGAATTAGCTTTTAACATCTAAATGATAAATTCCTGGAATTTACTTTAAAACCTTCCCTGTCACATTCCTGTTGTCTGGATGGAATACAAGCCAACTGAAAATACTGAAAAATATGTATGGCATGAACAAGCTCACTGCAGTAAAGATTCTGGGGGCAAGTTTCAGTTCTTTATTAATAATGGCTGTTACTTCTGGTGAAGGAAATCCTGTCTGATGACAGGAAGCTTCATATTAACCAACCAGTTTCTCCTTTCTGATTTCCATTCAAGAAGACTGTAGAGAACAAGAGTATTTAGCAGGAGATGTTTATGGTCATGAATCATTCAAACAAACATCTGGAAATTTTAAGATCAAAGAGTTCCAGCAATTGTTTAGCCAGTTTCCCTGTAAACATTATATTAGTGCATTTTGCCATGGGTTATTACAATGGAAAGAAGAGGAAGTTATTAGAAAAATACTTAATTCTTTAATATTAATTCTGAGTTGTGTTTGTACTTAATTGCTTTATATTAATTCTGAATTGTGTTCATCACTTCTACTGGTTGACTAATCATTCCAAGCTGGGTCCTCGAGACCAATTTCCAGGTTTTCTGAGCTTCCAATCTGACAAACAAAATCTGATGGTTTCCTTGGTGACAATCATGAGAATACGCAGCTGATTCTGATCGTCACCTAATTTCTCAGGCACAAAAGCCTGTTTGTGCCTAAAAATTTGGTGGCAACAGGTAGCTCATCTGCATCACTGAGTGTCATGTCACCAACAATTTCCCTGACACAAGGCAGCCAAGAATATTTTCATTCCAAACCAAATTGCTACTGGTTTTTAATGAGGTTTGCTTTTCATTTAGTAGGCATTTGTGTTGATTAGGTTTGCATTGTCCCATTTTTTATGATTTTCTTTGTTAGCAAAATTACCCAAATAGTACATATTACACATGAAAGCTATTTCTGAAGGGGGATTGGGAAGTTCATTGTTTCATGCTACAGAGCTGCATTGCCATCAGTGCATGTCAAAGGGGAAAGAGATTTGATTATTTCCCTCCATAAAAGTAATAGCATTCAAAGAGCTCTTAATGCTGATGGGCTCATCAAGCATTTATCATGCCCAAATCATTCCTTTCTGAAACTTCAGAAAGTTTCAGGAAAAAAAATAAAGAAAGTCAGTCACTGATATTTGTGTTTAAAAAGCAGATAAAAGTGCTTCTGGAGATTATACTCCGAGTACACAGCTATAAATTGAGAAAGTATCTTTGAAGAATGATGCTCTGTACTTCAAATAGAAGTGTTTTATGAGCTGCTTACAACAGAAAGCCCAGAATTGGCACTTACCTTTCATGCCATACCTCAGTTTGCTCAGCTCTAGAATGTTCAAATGACTGCTGGTGAACTCTGAAAGCACAGATGCAGCTCTACAGCATTTCCAGTCCTTGGCATCATTTAAATATGCATGTGAAGAAAAAGGCTTTCTCAAGAGGGGGAAAATAAGATGAATCCTAGGGAAGAAAGGTAATGAAACCCTGCACTGTTGAAGATTTGTCTCTCTAGCTGGTAATGTCAGCAAGGCTGGCAGGGAGCCAATACAAACCAAGTTCACCCCAAGCTTCTGTGTGCCGATGAATAATCCTGTAAACACCAGTCTGATGCACCCAGCTCCCCTTCTGTCCTGATTACATCTGAGATTCCAGAGAAGTCTCCTGGCTGCAGTGTGTCAGATTTCTCTTTATATAATAAATAAATTCTCAGAGAAAATACCTTGCTACAACCTTTGGCAGGCACAGGCATGGCTGGAACTGAAGACTTCCAAATGGTTTGTATTCTAGTAGCCCTTTCAGTGAAGTGAGAGAAAACACAAAGTTCATTAACATGCCACTTATCTAAAGCAGAGCATTTCCACCTATTTCAGTGGGTTGCATTGGTACACAAAAGGAGAATAAATTTTAAATTGTGTTTCTCTTTAGATGAGTGTGACACAAACCACAACTTTAACTGCTGTTAAATAGTATTTCTAGATTTTATCAAAAACATAGCTACTCCTTGGTAGTAAAAGGGCCATGGTAAAGTGTGCAAGTAAAAAAAAAAAAGCTTCTGTGTGCTGAGAAATCTAACTCAGGACACTTGGATGAATTTTGGGATGCTTTATCCATGCCTCATCACAATATGATAGCTGGCACCTACAGAACAGATTTTCCTAGAGTTTTCAACATTTAGTTTGTGTTCTGTGCTCCTGATCCATATTTGAATGTCAAGTTTTTAAGGGAGGTGAGAGGAATGACAGGATTTGTCTTTACAAACAGGCTGGGGGCCTTCTGGTAGACAAAATTAGCACTGAGAGATAAAAGAAACAATGGGAAGGATTCCACTGATGGATGAATGGAAAAAAGATATTTGACTTTACAAACAAACTGTAGGTCTGCTGATAAATGGAATTGGATATTGAAAGATGAAAGAGACGATGGGAAAAACCATGAATTCCATAAGAATTAAAGGCGGGGATTATACGTTAGAGGGAAATCTTAGGTATTAGGCATTCTGGGAAGTCTGTACCTCTCAAGTACCTCAGCCAATGGGGAAAGAGAGAGAGAAATGTGGCTGGGAAATGAGGATAAAAAGGAGGCTGCGTCCTCCAAAAATAGGAGAGACCCCAGGGGAATGGCCCATGGCCTCTCCCTTTATTTGAATAAAGTAACAACTCTGTCTCGTTTTTGGACATAAACCTCTGGTGTTGGTGCATTAATTTTCCTGACAGAGGCAACTGTAAAATCTTTATTTACATGAGTATTCTCTACCTGGGATTAAGTAAAGAAGGTAAAGTCTATCTGTGACAAAATTTCTTGACTCAGCTGTTTCCTGAAAATGTATAAATCTCTCTGTACTGCAGTGTAGCTGATGTATCCAGTGGGCATTTTATGACTGTTTAAGACTGGTAAACTTCTGGGATTTAAGTGCTCCATTTCTGAACCTTCGTTCTACCTTTTTTAATATTTTTTTTCTCACATGGTACATTAAATCAAGGCACGTTGGTAAAGGGCTGACTACAAATGCAAAACTTCTTCTAATGTAACAATAGATAATATTTACTTTTAAGATGTTTGTTTGTATGTGTGATCTGGGGTTTTATCTTGGAAAAATCTACAACTTGTCAGATACAGGCAAGCTTTATGTTATGTAGAGTCATATGCATTGCCTGTATAATACACTGTAGTTCGGAGAGGTTTGTCTTTGACCCCTTTCAGTCAGGGAGTTTGATGGCTAGTGTAGCCTCTCTATTTAGTAGATAGACAGGAGATAATATTCAAGTAAAATTTGTGTTCCGTTTTCAAGTGTGTGTTTGGCTAAATATGAATTTCAGAGTTGTAGTTTCACTATGTATCTTTTGATTCTGTTCTGTCTCCCTTCATGCAATTAACTTTCCTAAGTAAAACAAGAGCTATCTAATGCCAAATTATTCACTATACAGAATTTGGGAGGGGAAGCTTGCTCTTCCACCTTGGTTTCCTGGAGCTGGAATTCCTGTTGGGCACGCTGTGTTAGAGGGACAATCCTGGGGAGAGGGCACTGTCCCACAAACACACTGAGCTGGCTGAGTGAGTCCTGGCACCACCCCTGGAACCCTGCTAGAGAGCTTCAGGGAGTTGTTTGTGCACAGTTGTGGATTAAAACAAGGCAATTCCCACATGTCATACCTGTAAGTCTCATATGATGTTTTCCTGGAGGTTTGCAATGCTTTACAGGTTTGTGTTGTTGATCTTTGTCCTAGTTAGGATTGCATCGAGTGACAAAACTTGAATTCTTCTGGGGCAGGAAAAAGCATTTGGCATATCTTCTGAGTCCAGGGAGCTGTGAAATGCTGCAGTTTGAAGATCAATAGCTCTAATTATGAACAAGAATCCCATTTCCCTCAACAGTGGAGGGCAGCAAGGGTAAATAATTTCTTTGCAAGAAGTTTCTTGTAAATCTGGACAGACCAAGTCAGGTTTGAATAGACTGAGTCAGACTGACAAGAGCTGATAAAGATGATTCTTTGAAGACTTTCGATTTTACAGATAGAGAGGAATGGGTATTTCTGCACATGGAAAGAACACTTTGAAGAAGCCAGTACCAGTGGTAACTGGAAGATTTGTGCGACTTAGGAGATGGCAAACCCAGCAGAAGACAAAATTCATTCCACAGGGATTGTCATCTCCCCATAACAATGAATAAATAAAATCAGGCAGTGTGCATTCATTATCAGTTTCCCTGTTGTTGCCTTATTTATGTTCATCTGCAGTTACTAGCCAGAATAGGGCATAAGAACTGCAGTTTGTACAGATATATGGAGTTTGGTCTTGGATTATGGATCTATTAAGGATTCTAGTATTAGAAAATATTCCTGAGTTCAGGTGGTAAACTTGCAGCCTGCTCTGAAAGTTGCCAGTTTAATCTGGGGGTGTTTTCAAAATGTGGTGATCAGTCATCCACCAATGCTTTGAGAATTGTAATGGATTAGCCTCCAAAACCATGAGAGAGATCTTTTAAATCCCTCTCTTAAGATGTGGGAACTGGGGGTAAGATGAGCCTTGTACCATGTTTGAGGACACATACAGTCTCTGGCAGAAACCGTGGCCATGTATTTGCTGCTGTTCCTGACATTAGATGATGCCTGTACAATCACTGTGGTTTGGAGGGGTTATGCAATACAATAATTTTGGCAAAATATAAGCAATACAATAATTTTGTATTATTGTATTAAGCAGTAGAGTAATTTTGCATAAACAATACAATAATTTTGGCAAAAGTCTATTGATGTTCTGCTTTGTGTTAGACCAGGCTGGAAAATGACTGAATTTTCTGTTTATTTCTCCATACTCTCCCATCCATCTTCTAATCTTCTAAGGTACCCAATTTTAATTCCAGAGGGCTTGGCAAACCTTTCCAAAAGGAATGAAAAGGCCATCTACTGACAGTACAATTTGAATGTGGAATTCCTATCTTGTAGCTGTTTTGTGGCTCTGCAGAACAGCTTAACAAATGAAAATGTGTGCTACTTGTAAATGCTGCTTCCCTGGCTTCCTGGGGCAGGCAACAACAGAAAACATGAAAAAGAATATTGAAACCCATTTTAGCTTTGTATTTTCTAATTATTAGTGCTGGGATTCAACATTCTCCTTATGGGAATTTAACTGCATGAAAATCATTTTTATAACAGAGTTCAGATTATGCACCCCAGTCGCTGTTTACTGGAACACCCTGGGGAAAAAAAAATCCATCAGAAAAAAATCAGTGTGTTTGTACTAATTCTCATTGGGCTCCTACTGATATTGCATGATTTAAGAATCTGCAGTTGTGTATTTTTATGTCAGCAGACATTTGATGGTGCCTGCGACATTGTATTATGCCTTGCTACATTTACATGTCAGAAGGTACTGTTGCTTAGTTATACCTGCATTTTTTATTATTCAGGATCATAACAAGCAGTTGCTTTCAAGACACAGTAAAGTACAACATTTGAGCTTGTAGATGAGTAGGTTTTCAAATTCTGCATGCTTGCTTTTTTCATAGTGACTTATTAGGGATCTATCTGGGAAAATGAGGGATGAGTGGACCATGGCACTCTGGTTATGCTTTTGATTTATTTGTTGTGGTCTGGTTTTTATTCCCTTCAGCCCTAGCATGTTAGTGATTGTGCACAGACAAAAAAGAATTAGATATTTCATTTTGTTTGGGAAGCACAGTTACCTCTTAGAAAGTTCTCTCTTAGCACTTAGAACTGTACCAAGTAGTATAAAGTAGATTTTGAACTACATTTATTTGTTACTTTTTTTCTTTTCAACATTTAAAAATCTTGTTTATAATGTTTCCTGTAGCCTGGACAGCCATTCTCTCCCTCAGAACCTTGTTTTTTTCTCACAGATCAACACCCTTAGCTCATTCATTGATTTCTGTGTCCAATCCCTCACCCTGTCCTCCTGCCTCACTTGTTCTTTGGGATAAGCAACTCATGTCTTCCTGTAGTTTTCCTCCATGCTTTACTTTCCCTTTACTCCCCTCTAGCTCCTTTCCATTTTCTTTACACTTTTCCCATCAATCTTGTGTATTCCTGGATTCTTCACATCAGCTGTCCTATTTGTCAGCGGATTCATGAGCCTGGTACAAATGTAAGTACATGAACTGGGGCCAGAAGCCCAGAATTGGGGTAGTCTTGGGGCAAGTTCGGAATTTTTAAGCATAAAGGAACTTGAAGGCAGGATTTAACCCGTGGGAATTCAGAATCTTTTAAGAACCATGGCATCTTCTCAGTTTTTCATCTTTAAAAAAACCCTAACCCCACAAAACCAATAAGCAACAACAAAAGCAGTCTGGAACGAAGGAATTTTCTGCCTCTGCTTTTCAGCTGTTTGTTCTCCTGTCTTTCTCCTGCACCCCTAGAAACCAGAGAACTTTCACCGAAGATCTTTCACTTCATCCTCTGGCCTGTCACCCCATTGCAGCAGACACAAATAACCTGTTTTTCCAAAGGCCTGCTCTGAGAAAAATCATTTCCTCTTAATCATGCCAGTGCCTGAATTGCTCATCCTGGTTTAATGCTGGTGGTGTCTGTATTTCAGCCTGGCTTTCTCAGGAAAAGACTCGCTAACACACAAGTGCCTCTAGACTCTGTCAGGCTGGGGCTGTCAGCTTTATCTCTGCTAGTCCTCCTTGCATTCAGTAGAACAACTACTGTTTTCTTGGCAGGCTGATGCAATCATAATTTGCTTTCTTTTTTGAACCTGAAATGTCTACCCAAAGGTTCATTTTTTTTGTTACCATCTTGGCTGGATAGACTCTTCTGTTTTTATTCCATTTCCCAGGTGATAAAAGTTATTTAGAAGTGTAAGTGCAGGGATGATTTGTGCCTGTGCATGTGTTTGTCTGCCTGCATGCAGAGAACTCCTGAGACCAGCCAGTGCCCTTCATTCTTTGTGCCTGTGCTATTCTTTCCCTCTGCTTTTATGTGCCTTACAAATTGTGAATTCCTCAGAGCAAGGATGAGGAGTCCTTATGTGTTTGTAGACCAGTGGGTGTTCTGTAAGTGCTATTGCAATAATATTTATTGGAAGTGTTTCTCCTCGGACTGAATGCCCTGAGAGGACAAAATTCAAGGAATAATATACATTGTTGGCACTTCTGGAAAGTACCAGAACTCTCCAGATCTGTTTCTCCTGTAAATCCCACTTTCCCAGCAGGGCTCCTCCATCAGTTCCACGCAGTCTCCCTGTGACAAAGCAGTGCCAGCTCACAATGCCAGGAGGGCATGGGATGAGTGGGAGCTGGCCAGAACTCGAGCTGTCTGCAATGCAAATCCAGCTTTTGTGCACTTCTTATGTAATTTTAAAAGCTTTTATCTGTGGTGTTAGCTCTAGGAGGGAAAAAAATGAAAAGGCAATATAACAAAAAATCCCCCAAAACATAAAAGCATGCAACTTGGCTTCTTTATTCTTTCTGCTGCCTCACTCCCAGGTCTGCCACACCCCCGTCTCCCCCAAAAACCAAAAGTAAAAACTGTTTAAGGCACATGTTTCTATGTTCTCAAGGAGGAGCTTGCCAAATTTTAGTGCTATACTCCTGTCTGATTCTAGGTCCCATTAATAGTGAACCTTAAAATCACTCTCTACTGCTTCACTTTTTCCCAATGCAATGGATTTGGGTGAACTTCTCTGTCTTTTATGTTAGCAAAGTATAATTTTATTGATGTTCCTAGCTGCATAATACAATATGTATGTATTTCAGTAGTCAGATGGATTATCTTAATGGGTTTTTTTCTTAAAATTCTGTTTCACTGCTTGTAGATGAAACTCAGCACCTATATATTTGGAGGGAATATTAAAATAGTAGGGTAGGATCTTCATGGTGATTTAAAGTGAACATACACTTCAAAAATCTTGGTCTAGTAATTTCTTATATTGGATTAGTTCATAGATTGCTGAATTTTCTGGGCAAGTACTTCTTTATGCCTCATTTTAAGTCACTGTACAACAGAAAAAAATTACCTATTTCATGGGAATGTTATAAAGACTAATAAATGATTTAGGCAGGATTTTAAAGCACTGGTATAAGTAGGTGACAAGTGTTACTGGTGAAGATACTCAGATGTACAAGTGGTGTTTGGGCACAGCAGCCATTTCTGCCTCTGACAATGTTTCACTGGCTGCTGCTGTCGCTCATGTCCTGGGGGAAGCTGCTTAACTTCTCTGCCAAATGGCAAGACTAATGATGTACCTCAAAGGCATTTAATCTGCAAAGGGCTTTGAAATCCTCTGACAAGTGGGGCCCTATCAGTGAGCTTATTCAAGTTGTAAGTCATATGATGGTTTTTGAAGATGTTTCTGTCTGTGCTTCTTCTTGCATGATAAGGATGCTTCCTATTCCAGACACCAATTGTATTAATTAATTAACATATTTTTTGCTATACTCTGACATTATGTGACAGGGAGCTGGATGTGTGCTGAGGATATGATCCACACCTGCTTTAGAAGTGATATTAATTTATTCTATGAAATTCTTCAGAGTTTTATTTTTATGTGACAAATACCCTCTGTATGGTAAAGATGCTGGAAAGTCAACCATTTTGGTACTATTGTTTCAAGATGTTCAGATTGAAAACCAAGCCAAACATCTTACTGGAATGGGAGGGGAAAAGTATTTCTTAAATAGTCATTTAAGAGGCATTGTATGCAGAGCATAGAAGCCACCCCAATAATGACTGGCCACCAACCATGACTGAGGTTAAAGGTGATGACTGACAAGCACTGTGAGGTCAATTGTTCAAAGTCCCTTAGAAGATGTCTGGATGATCAGAACTGCAAACACTCAGATTTAATAGAAAGGGGGCAAATGAGCCACAGTGTAACTAAAAGTAGAATTTCCCTCAGCATGGATTTTTGTTTCTATGGGCAAAATTAGCCCTTGTAAAAAGATCATCTGAGAAGTTTCCACATCTCTAGCACAGCACTCCACCTGCCAGCTCCACAGTTATCTAGCTTGTGTTATTCACAGGTTACCAGTAATGTTGATGAAGAGATGTTTTGGCGTGGTAACAACAGGAACATGCTGCTGGTGTGTTTAAAGTGGGTCCCCTGAAACATTTGACTTATGATAAAGTGCTGCACCAAGCTTCTGGGGGTTAGCAGGGGTGGTGGCAGCAGCAGCTCCAATTTTTCTTCATGAAGTATGGTTCCACTGCAAGAACTCAGAAACTCTGTGATAAAGTACATTGAAGAGAGGAAAATCCTTGCCAGACTACTTCAAAAAGGTGTTTAGGAAAGTCACTCCCCTGAAAATTGTGAAAAATGGACTTTTATTCCTGGGGAAAGGTTATTTAATGTGACTGCCACTTCGGTGTGAGTGGTGTAAACTGCTGACAAAAGGGACAACAGGCACACCTCCTCCTCATGCTGTTTTTGAGTACTGACTGGACTTATATGAGGGCACAGAGAACACAACCAGTCACATCTTCAGGAGTTACATCCCTTACTTGTGTACCTAATAATTTTTTGGTGAAGCTGAAACTTAAAAAGAACCTTAGGTGCGGCAGAGACATTTTCTTCCTACAAAGATGAGCATGTGCAAAGCAAAACCTGGGTCATGGCAGGATTTAGTGTTTAATCAACAAATCACTGAAATGAAACACTTCATGTCCTTTGAACTAGTCCAAATTTTTCTTTTCCTAGTGTATTGTTATAAAATGTACTGAGTTCTTAGTTACAAATTTCTCTGAAAGTCCTTGTGGACTAACAATTTCCACCTACCAACAACTGCAAGTGTCAGAAGTGTGGTTTCACTGAAAGCCTGCAAAGCAATTCTGACCAGTAGAAAACAATGACTGAAAACTCAAAATATTTCACTCAGGCTTGAGCACCTGCCAAAGTCTGAGAAGGAATTCAGAACAATGAGTTTGACACTGTATTTTACATTTATTTATTTTAAAACTGTGAGACCTAATTAGTGAATCTCCAGAAATACTTTAATAGACTGTGATACTATATTGCTGTTTTATGAGCAGTCTAAATTTTGGAAAGGAAAGATTAACAAAGGTTTATTTTCCCTTTTCTTTTTTTCCCCTCCCTAATTTTATCCAGCCTTTTGATTCCAAGGTTGAAACACTGACATGTGCCCTCGCCCTTTTTTTTGTTTGCTAAATGGTAATTTATTTTTATGGTAAATATAAATATTTCATTATGTTAGTATAAAATTAAGTCTAGCATTTTGGTGAAATTGCTGCTGTGACAAAATGATCAGCAATTACAAGGTATCAATTCTGAAAAGATAAATGATTGCCAAGTTCAAATAGCTATGATGCTTCATCTTATAATTTTATAACAGTATTAGAGACATAATTATGTAATATCATTAGATATGGAATCCTCATGTCCAGGCTGGGTTCTTGCCCAGTTTGTTTTTAGGAAAACCCAGAACATCAATTTGTGTATTGCTTATTTGTAAAAATGTGATGAAAGAGCTGGAGACAGCTATGTTGACTTCCCTGGTCTGAAAGCCTCACTCCAGAGCAGTATTTAGAAGCAGATCATTTTGGATGCTCGATACACAGAGCTCACAGAAGCACATTTATGCCATGCTCTTGGTGTAGAAGGCAGGAGCAGAAGCAATCTGGCCTGTGACTGCACCTTGGACAGCAGCCAGACTAAATCCAGGCGAGCTGAGGAACCTTTCCTCAGCTCTTGGTGTCCATTAGGTTGGCTGCTGGGAACAGGGGTCTGCAGGAAATGATGGCTCACACAGGCTGTGGTGCTGCCTCTTCAAATACATTTGCAAATGATTCCCCGGATACAGCCGCTGCTTTATGTAAATATATACAGTGATAAGTTATAATATATCCCATAAAACAATTCCTTGGGGTGAATTGTTGGGGAATTTCTCCTAGAGAAAGTTATACTTGAATGCATAGGCTGTGGAAAATTACCAGTTTTCAGAAAACATTAAAAAACAAAAATGGTGTTATCTTCTGTTGTGTGAGGAATGGCAGCACTGGTGCAAAGTTATCCGAGCATCTGTGGGAGTGGGGGAGCAGGGCTGGCCCCAAATTAACAAGCTGTCAGAATGGATATTTGCAGAACTGTGACATTTGCTATTTCCAGTAACAGCTGGAAAAACCAACTGGATCCCCACTGTGCATAGCCAGTGGCTATGGTGCAGTTTCTGGGGGACATGGAATAACTCATTTCTTAAGGTGCTATGAATAGATAGAGTGCAGAACTAAAAATATCTGCAAGATAATTACAGAAAATTGCATTTGGGACTTTAGACCACATAGTAAATAACCAGAATGCAGTGCTAGCTCGATTTCTCTGCGACCAGCTATTAAACATGTTATGTTCTTCCAAGACTTTGCAAAAATCTGTCTGCAGTTCCTCTCTCCTCCAGACACTCCCATATACTGGAAGCTTTTCAGTCACCTTAAAGTGGACTTCCTCTCTCAGGCTCTCTGTACCCTCAGCACCCTGCCTCAGGTGTGGCAAAGCTCTGCTAGGCAAGAGGCAAAGCTGAACACTTTGAAAATCCCTCCTATCTTTAAGAATTGCAAATTGTTTCCTGGTCTATGAGTCTGTCACTCCGAGTATCTCGTGTAAGGTGCTGCACTTTGAAGTACAGATCTGTCACCCTTGTGTGTCTTGCACCCTTGGCCAACATTGCTTTTTCTCTTCCCTGTTCTCCCTCTGACCCTTTCCAAGTGTCTGCACTACAGCTGTACATGGTTCTCCCTTCCTGGTCTCTAGCAGGTGTTTCAGGCCAAACCAGCTGCCATGGTAGCATTCCCTGTTTGTGCAGAGTGGATTTGGAACAACTGAATCTCTGAAAAGTGCAGTCATCAAAAATGACAACATCTACAAAATTCAGCCCTTGTCAACTTTTTATGGACTGGCGAATAATGAGCAGAAGCAAAATATTTTGATCTCTGTGGTCACTGTTGCCTTGTGCTGTTACTGATCACTGGAGCTTATCTGTAAGACAAACATGGACTCAAACTACCTGTGAAGTACAAGTGATGTTTTCTACAAACAAGCTGATGTTATCTCTATTTCAGTAATTGTGTTGACAAAAATATTGGGCTTTATGTGTATATGTGGGCAGGAGGTTGGAGAATCACATACCAGGACCTAAGGTATTAATTAGAAGTGTTATTATTCTGAAGAGTCAAAGGCAGATCTAAAATGCATCCTCAAGGGTAACAGCTTTAAAAGAATCCAGCTCTTTACAAGGGTCTGCTTAGCAATAATGAACACATTGTTAGTTTGTGGGCAAAAAGAAATTGTATTCCTTACTCTTATTCCAGTTAAAAGCAGTTGTTATGGCAACTATTGCAGTATCTTTATTGGTATTTCTATTGTGCTGTTTGGGAGGGCATAAATCGCTTTTGCTCAGCTGCATGTGACTGAAGGAATGGCAGGCTGAGATGCCAAGTAGTAGGATGAGGATTGTGGTAATGTGTTTTAAGTTAACCTCACCCTTCCCTAGGGGAGTGGGAAGCAAGGGCTGCCCGCAAATGCAGACAGACTGCACAGGCAGAGCATCAGGACACTTTTCCAGAGCTCTGGGTACTCAGAAGGCCTGGCAGCAAGTACAGCCAGCTGCTTTACATGCCAGTCTTGGTAGCCAAATCTCTGTGTGCTGCTCCCAGAGAAGGGTGATGGATGTCATTTATTGACTGTCTGGTGATCCTACCCAAATACCTGACAGGAGGCACACAGAAGCTGTTCCCTGAGTGCTTAATGGGTAATATTCTGCAGCAAGGTTTGCATTATCTCTTTGAGTAGTCCCTCAGGTCCAACACCTTCCCATCTTCCAGTTGTGAAATTAGGGTTGCATTTGGATGCTTGTCTGCAGTTTGCCTGCAAACTTGTGTTTGTTTGGCTTCGAGCCAAACTTCGACTTGAACTCATTTTTCCCTCAATGTGTTTGTACGAGTTTGTTGTTTCCTTTTAGAGTTTTTGACTTTGTTTTACCACAAAGGTTTTTGTGGTGCTTATTATTCTACAAGTGGAGCACTGGAAGGGGTCAGAAAGGTGTTGTACAAACCATTGTTGTTTTGCAGGAAAGTGTTGGCAGTATCATTCATGTCAGAGGAATTTCTGCTCAGTTTTTAAAAAGCAAGAGTAATACAGGTCCTATTTCTGAGTAAAACACTGGGCACAGAAAAATCTGCTGGAAAACTCAATTTTCCTGTACCTCTGACTCATGTAGTAATCTTTAATAATCTGTTGATTGTACAGTGCCCTTAACAGTGCAAGGCAAAATTGAGGTAGAAGAGCTGAATGGATCAATAGGCCATAATGGAATTAACAATCAAGGGTCAGGTTTTTATAACCATGTTCCTCCTGGAAAGTGCCTCACTGCAAGTGGTCCCACAGAAATAGATATATGCAAGAGAGGATGACAGCTCTCAAGCTAATTTGACTATCAGGTAATATTCATCTTTCATGAATGTTTTCCATGAAGTAAATGACCAATTCTGCAGACCATCTAAATTCTAAGTGAACAGACAGGCTTCTGAAACTACACTGGTAAAACTTCACTTGTGGGAGCTTAGATATGATACACAATATTCTTTTCAGATCTCTTCTGACGATGAAAGCTCCATGTAATTCAATCTCTCCCAGGAAAATGCAGTCAAGAATTTAATACCTGAAAGCTTTACTTCCAAGAATTATTTAAATTGGCCATCCTTGACAGGAGTTACTGATTGTGAGACCAAGTAGATCAAGTCATGCTAAGGGACAATAAAGTGGTTTAAGAATGTACTGGTTCAAGTCTGAACTGACATTTTGAATATTTCTGTCTCTCCACTAGCAAATTTGGGAATAAGGGAGGTTTTTTCTTTGACTTTGTTGATGGCTAAATACACAGCAATCTAACATTAAGGTGCCTAAGCACAATATGCACAGGTTAGGAAAATGGAGGTGGCACACTGTGTTCAGCTGCAGGCAGAAGGATTAGGTATCTAACACATAGTCAGCCACTGTGGCTTCCAAGTAATTCAGTTGAAGTTTGGACTCTGCTTCCTAAGGATAGGAAAGTAAGATTAGAAAAGTGATACCTGCCAGAAATGTAAAGTTACCTTTGATACAGGTTTGGTGGTGATTTTTTTCCCATGTGTGATGTGCACCCAGGTAACATGTGCTCAATAGCAGAGCATGTGAGGAACAGCAAAAATCAAGGTTATTCACTTCTCTAGTGTGATGAGTGTCACTCTCTCTTTCTTCATCTCTAAATAAAAGAAGCTCTCCCTACAAGGCAGCCAAATCTGACTGGATATGTTCAGCAAAAATGCTTAAAGCACAAGATCTGTTTTGGAAAGTGCTGTCCATACAATAGCTTAATTCTTGTCTTTGCAGTGCTTATGTTGTACTTTTTCTACTGTTTAGAAAGGTCTCACCATCCAATTTGGTTGGCAAGATCCTTTTTGTGCACAGGATTCTTTTTGTGATTGTCACTTCTTATTCAAGGTGATCAGTAGACATGTTTGAGACATATTTCTCCTCTTTAATTGTGAGCATTTCCAGAGCATTTAACTCAAGTGATACTTCTTGATATATATATGATCAATGTCTAAGAGAATATAGAAAATGATAAAATAATGGTAGGTGACAAAAATACAATCAGAGAAAACTCTTATTAAAATAGTGGCTGAAAATAAGAATGGAGCCTTTGGTGGTTAGTTTTGAATTGGAATGAGTGCACTTGTCATCTGCAGCAAAATATTCACAACTGGTATGAGAATAACTGGCACTTATGGGTGCTTAAATATGGGCATTTCCAACGTGTGTTTGCAGAAAATGGGCAGATCATCCTGAGGTTAGCTGTTGGTATGCCAGTTCTAGAGCAAGTGCTGAAGATGGGGAAATACAACACTGAAATATGAGTGATTTCAACAATGAGAGAAGGGAAGAGAACTGTATCAGTCCAAATGACAAGCTGAGGCTCAGACATTCTTTGTGTGTGTTCTGACAGGAGCTTTGGTTCTCTAGGAGTAAGAAGAGTCAGTATTTTAAAATTTTTGCCTGCTATTGTTTATTAAAAAAAAGTCCCACCCACACAGACTTCTGACCAAGAATGTCAGCAGGGTTTAAAGGCTGAAGTTAACTCTTAATACTTTTAGGTCTGAGCAGTCACCACCTTCTAAACTGTGGTCCAGTTTAGTTAGAATACTCACTTTCTTTCCTTTTAAAATCTGAATGAAAATTTCATGCACCTTTTTAACTAATATATATTTGCTGTTTTCATGTCATAAGATGAAAATATATTCTTGTAATTGAAAAATTCTGTCCTATCTGTATATGCTCAAATGAGGCTACTTCACTGAAAATCTTCTGTTGTCATGAAAAGTACATTTTTGTGGTGCTTAAAAAAATTTCAGATGTTTTATCACAAAAATCCCCTCAGATTATTCAGAACAAGATTGAATTCAGGTAAGAGAGTCACTTCCACCTGACAATGCAAAGCTAATGTTAGTCAGTAAACAAAATTGCATTGCTCTGCTGTTTTAGAATAGAGCCATGAATGACAGACCTGAGACTCAAGTTCTGCACTTTTATGTATTTTTAAAGCAAGGTGTGTAGCAGGGGGGAAATTTAAGAAATCAGCAGAGAACACACTGTTCCATAAAAGCCTTGCTAATTGCCTCCTGAGCCCCTGTGTTAGCACAGCTATTTTATATGCTGGTTTTGAGAAGTTATTGTGGAAAAACTCTAAGATTTACTTGAACAAATGTTGAAATAGGATGACGTCGTGTTCTGCTCTTCCTGTCAGCGTTAAAAACAGATGTAGTGCTGAAGGTGTTTTGGGTAGCAGAGTGATATCATTGTGAACCAGACCTGACATTTTGGTGTCTTATCTGCATGTCTTTAAGCTTGTAGTTGGATAAAGTGCACTTTAATGTGATTTTTCTTTTGTTGTTGTTATTATTGGCTCAAAACCAGTTTGAGTGTGTACATGCATGCTTATGTTTTATATATAAATTTACATGTATTTGATGATGTAGAGATATATACATAATTTAGGTCTATTTAAGTATGACCTTAAAATCTGTTTCCCTTTATATCTCCAGCTAAGTAAGTATTCAGTGCTAGGCAGTATAAAATGACATATGACAGCTACTTGCTTAATTATCATTTTGCAACTACCTCTTGATTAACATTCACAGAAAGGCTCAGTGATGGGTTTTGACTGATTAACTTCTGTTTAGAAAAGACACGGGAGGCATGATGTTGGAAGGTGCAATTTTGGTCTTTCAGAAAAATTAAACCAAAAAACCCTGCCTCTTCCATAGCAAAAGAGGACAATCCTCTTATCTCATCCTTATCCTATCCTGCACAGTCACTCCCAACAGGTGTTGGCAAGGCTGGAAAGATCAGGCAGGCAAGGATAATCTTGAATTCTCCTGTCAGATTCCCAGATGAAAATGAACAAGTGTGGTGTTGGTTATCCATGCTCCTGAATACCTGTAGCTTTGTGAAAATAAACATAGAAACAAATAAAAGAACGATTTCCTAGAATCTGGATCTCTTCTCAAGGCTGCACAGCCCATCTCCAGAAGTATTACCTAGGGGTGTCTGATACAAGCCAAACCCTAACACCTGCTCCCTAAGGATGTGAAATTTATCTTTTTTCTGCATGTTGTCTCACATTGCCAGCACAGTTTCTTTCCTCTTTGGTGCTGGTGCCTTGTCCCATGGGCTGACATGGTGAGAGAACACAGTGGGAAACCTTGGGGAGTCATTGTATGTGATATCCTGGCATGAGTGAGGATACCTGGGAAGATACATGTTGTCCATAAATATTTAAGCAAGTACTGTAGGAAGAAGGCTTAGGGTTTCTCGAAATTTTATGTTCCCGTTGATTGTCAGGATATCCTTATCAGCTGGTAGAGGTGGTAGATGTACTGTTGTTATTTGTCAAGAAAAACTGATCAAAATATCAAAATATATAGTTGTCAAGCAGCAGGAATAAGAGGGAACTGACTGGATATTTCTGGTCATCTTCATCTCTGACCATACTCAGTTGAGGAGTTAGATGACTTCTGGAATGTTATTCTTTTTATCTCGTAAGTGCTAACCTTTCCTCTTTAAAACAATTAAAGCTTCCCCTCCCCCCCCAAATACAAACAACTATTAGGGAATATTTTTTTTACCTTTTGAGGCAACTGATGCTTGAATAAGGTTCTATAGTTTTCCAGAAAGTGAAGATGAGTTTCATTTTCCACTTGGCACTTTTGATTTTTTGTCATTCACAATGTGAGGCAGTGTTCCTGTATCTATGTAATTGCTGTACAGCTGAAAAAGAAAGTGGTGATGAGGCAGTTCATGACTAAGAGTGTCCAGTGAAATGTGGCCACATCCTTCAGTTCTGCTTGTGCTGTTCTGTTTTTCTGAGAGGCTTGTCAAAGAAAGTCTATTCAGAGCTGAGATCTCAGAAGGTGCACAATAATGGTGATGTTTATGTACACTCGTAATTTTTACTGTACCCTTTTAGTAGGCTTGCCCACAGATTTAAACCCCTTTCCCTTTAAGTTATCACATAAAAATGTTTGCTCCATGATACAAACACAAAGGGAAAAGTATATTACAGAACATGCATTTCACCTAAAGCCAAATTGCTGCAGTATAAAGTAATGTTTCAAGTCCAGATTGATGGTGTTTCCCACCCCAAATATTTATTTTGGTAATTCTGCTGTAGTTACTAGAATTGCAGTGTAATCAAATTTAAACCCACAATCAGCACTGAAGGATTCCCTGTAAGGTTGTTGAAGAAAAGTGTTCCTGAGTGCAGGCCCCATGGGAACCAAGGGAAGCTGCAGCCTTGGAGCTGGTGTGTAGCAGGGAGGTACAGCTGGACAGCACAGGACACAGCTGCTGGGACAGGAGCAGTGGGATCAGGACATGGATGTTGGACAGGAGCAGTGGGATCAGGATATGGATGTCGGCAGGAGCAGTGGGTTCAGGACAGGGGTGTTGGACAGGAGCAGTGGGTTCAGGATATAGGTGTTGGACAGGAGCACTGGGTTCAGACTGAAAGGGGAAATTAAGGTAAGAGATACAGAAGAATTTTCTCACTGTGAGGGTGGTAAGGCACAGGCTGCCCACAGATGTTGTGGATGCCCCATCCCTGGAAGTGTTCAAGGCCAGGCTGGATGGGGCTTGGAGCAACCTGGGACAGTAGAAGGTGTCGCTGCCCAGAGCAGGGGAGATGGATCTAGAGATCTTTAAGATCCTTTCCAACCCTACCCATTCTCTGATTCTGTGGTTTGGTACCATGATGAGGTTCACTTAAGTGGGGTGTGCTTTGTTTTTTTTCCTCACTTGGCAGTGACCATCAGCACGCTGCTGCAAAGTGATCAGGAGTAACTTCAATCTTCTCGGGGCAGATTCTAGACACAAGATAACTCACTTGGGCATGAAATAAAACCATTCAGAGCTCAGCACTTTCCTTCCACTTTTGTCAAGTCTTTGCCAGGTATCTCCCTCTAGTGCTCATGAATAAAAACATCCCCAGACCAGAAAGTGAAGGGCCACAGCAGCAAGCCTGGAGAAATCAAAAGGAGACTGGTTTGATCCATAGCATTTGTTTTTTTCCTTATGGCTGCATCTCCATGCACTGAAGCCTTGGTGTCTTTCCTGGAAGGAAGCTCAGTTTGTCTCCTGCCACTCTGCATGTGTTCTGTGCTTTTTCTCTGTCTGAACATGCAGTTTCTTCCTCATTCATCTGGAATGGCTGAATTAGGGACTGCTCAAAACGGCTCTGCATTCTAACTCTAATGTGAGGTTTTTTACTCAAACTTTGGAGCTGAGGGGCCTTCAAAGTTGGTGAAAGTGCAGGTGTTCAGCCCATCTCCATCTCTGTGACTTTTCTCCTGTTGTTGGCTCAGGGTTTTTCTCTTTGAGAAGCAGATGTATGGTAATTATGCATCTATATATATATGGTAAATATATATAGCAGAAATTTGAACACCTAAAATTAATGTACCACGAGACTTATTGAACAGCCCCAGGAGACAATGCTGAGAGCTGATCCTGAACGTGAAGCCAGCCTGTAAAAGACAGTCTGGCACATAACCAGCTCCAAAACAGGTTAGGACTGTTGCTTAAAGTAGCAAACAGAATAAAAAGAACAAATAGAGTAATAAAAGAGGAGGAATTTATATCCAAATAAAAGCTGCTGGAAATAGACTCCAGTAATCCCAGTGTTCTGCTTTACCTCATCAAATTTTCTCTCCTCACCAGTCTTAGCTGAGATGAAGTGATATGGAATTGCATTCTCACTTCCTTCGAGGCAGGGAGAAAGGCAGGGTGAATTCATACCTTTTTCTCTTCGATGAAGCCATTTTTACCCAAGCCTGTGGTAGCCAGGGAACAAGTGCATTTAAAAAAAGGAGTTGTAAGAACAATGAAGAATTGGAAGGAAAGTTCAGCCAGTGAAACGGAGGCCAACCCACCGAGAAATGTCAGGGTTTATCTTTTATTTTTCTTCCAGTAGCTGCTACTTTTCTCCTGTAGCTTTTTTCCCCTTCTTTTTCACAAATTCTCTTCCCCACCTTACTTGAGCCTTGGGGTTTTCTCTGGGGTTTTATTTAGTCGTACTGGAGAGGAAAGGAAAAAATATACATCTCCACATACCACCCCTTCCCCTCATATTTGCACACTAGTAGCTACAGTGGCCTAGGCAGATCTCTGGAGATGAATAATGGAGAAAATCCTGCCTCACTGTAGCTACACTGGTGTGCAGGTAGAACTTTTTATCACAAGTCTGGAGAATTCTGATGCTCTGCAACAACATGCCGAGATCAGGCTTGGGTTAATGAAAGCAACGAAACCAGCACTTAACCTCCAAATGGATTTCCATGGAGACAGCTAGACAGTAATAGTATTTGGACTTTTTTATTCAATAAAAGTTTGAGTTATAAATATTCTCAATTTGCTTCCTATTTACAGTTGTAAAATATTTTAGGATAGCCTACCCGTCACCTGTCATTCAGCGTCTCTATAAATGTCATGAAAACATCATTGTGAAATAAAAACGTCTTATTTCCCAGCCCACAAACCCTATTTCCACACACTCACAAAATAAAATCAGAGACAAAAAAGAGGAGAGAAGGAACTGGGGGGGGATGGGGAGAGAGAGGAATACAGTACAGCAGGCGACAATGCAGTACTTGCTACACAGTAGCAAAAGAAATGGGTACAAAATTTAGTCTGCTATGATGACAAGCTCCTCAGGACATTTGTTATGGACCAGCGCTGTCCTGTGCACTTCTGAAGGACCAGTTGGAATCCAAATTCATTTTCATTGTTCTCCTGCAATTCCAGGCAGCGCCTGGATTTTCGGTTCTGGATAGGACCTCCCTTTAAAGATGGGGGGAAAAAAGAAAAAGAAGTTTTTGTGTTAAACACTGAATTTGTTGCACTGCTCCTGTGGGGTAATATAAATTATAGAACATTCTAGTGTCTGTCTACTGTGAAAAACTTTCCAGTTAGAGAAAAGATAAGCACTGGATTTGGAAAGAAGGTTCTTTTGTCACAGGCTGGTTTAATCTCTGATGCAGTTTGCAGTAGTCTCAATTGCCTGGTTTCCATTTCAGCAAATGGGATTCCTGGAACTGAGCTGTGTTTCGAGCCATGCATCTTAACCACAAGCCAAAGCTTTCCTATTTGCTTCAGTTCCCTAATTTTGTGGCTTTGCTGCCCTTCTGAACACCAAAATAAGTCAAAAGAGGAGCAGGATTTTGGCCAGGGGTGTGCTGTATAAAGGACAAAATGCAAAAAAATGTTTATTCCTTGAATACTGAAATGTCTTTTATAATCTTTTGTTGCTAATCCTCAGCATTGATTCTGTTCAATTCCCAGCTTAATGCTGCCTTATTAAAGCCCTGCCTTCACTTTTGAGTTGCATCAAGCTTTAAATCACTGCTATCACACAGTTAACTACAGACCTCAATTACAATTAAATTGTCATGCAGGTGACATAAATCACATTTTCCCCTTTAAATCTGTTTTCAGTTGGTTCTTTCCTCCTCTCTCCTGTCTAAGGAAGGCAATAAATAACTTGTACATATTAGTGTCTGGCAGGTTTCTTACAAGATACACAGAGCAGAGGAATTGCACAGAAGTTTCAAAGTGGCCTTCTCTAAAGTACCCTGGACTTGTGTAGAGAATTACTGGCTAAATCTGCAAATCAAAGAATGGAGTCCATAGGGATTAGTACACCTGAAGTATGGAAAGACCAGAAGCATTTAAATTGCCTATATGTACCATGGGAAAAACCAGTTGCTATAAAAACCCAAAAAAACAAACCAAACACCCAACCTCATGCAAAAAACCTACCACCTCATAGTATTTTTTTTAAGTCTGTGTTGTACCTTGTGTTATAAAGTCATAACTGGGAAAGATTTCTGCCATAATCACAAGGGTATTGGTATAAATCTCAGAGAAAGGCTGTGTGCTGTTTCCGGCTGTTCCCCAAACAGAGGCAGCTTGTGCCAGTCAGTACAGATTCTGCTTTATTCAGACAGGTGGCAGGGGTGGTCTCTTCCTCTCCCACCAGTAATGCTTAGCAAGTACTTTCTCTAAGAAGTGACTTCTAAAATAATTTTTCAGGCCTGGCTAATGAAATACAGAATTAGGTTTGAAAGCTCCACATTTTAAATACAGCTTTGGGTAGGAGGGACCATTTCTAGAATAATCCACAAAAATTCGAAATGTGAGGCTCCCTTAAATCCTCCTGGTAGGTCTATGTGCAGCCCTGATACAATTTCCACTGATTTCTTGACTAGACAGACAGGCTTGCAGAGGCATTTTAATACACCTCCATAATGAAATGCTGAGTAAACTGTATTTTCCCACTGCTGTATAACTGTTATTGACACTTGTATTAATAACAGTAGTTAAATTTGGGTGTCTGGTGGGAGCATAAACTCCAAACTATCCAAAAGCAGTAAAACTGCATGACATACAAAAAATTTGAAGAAACTAGGTTGAAGAATTCGTCAAAGCTTTATCATATGCTATTTGTGCTCTTATCCTAGACACTCCCCCTCCATCCACCCCCGCCCCATTCCCATTCCCCCACTCCCCTGGTTACTTTGGCCTTCTAGAGATCATTTTAGTAAGGTTGATGGGGTTTTTTTCTCCAAGTTAATTTAATGTGCTCTGAACTAGGTAATTCACACATAAAACTTTGAGGTAATGGATATTTTCTCATAGTGAAAGGAACACTTATCTTGTTTTCTAGAAATAATTTACCCTTTCTATTCTTGATGAAAGCTGTGGAGTGTGGTTTTCCACTTCATGGACTTAGTGTTGCATGGCACCCAGTCACCTCCCTGGGTTTAACATGGGAATTGGGAATTATAGCTTACAGGTGTTTCTGCCTAAACCCAAAACTGAGATTAACTTTCTTGTGTTTACAACTGATGCTGGAGAAGCCTGTGTTGCTGTTAGTTATGTAAACTAGTTCTGTATCTTTCATTTATTGGTTGTCCCTAATCCCAGTTTCAGTGTCTGAGACATCCTCACCTCAGATCCTGCACTGGAAGTCGAGGACAGTCATCCCACTTCATCTTGATAGAAAACTAACTTGTTCAGGTCCATTGCTTCCCTGATCTCTGGACTCGGGATAGGACTCTCTGCATGGCACTTTTAGGCTTCTCCCGTCATTTCTAACTTACTGGCATAAGGAGAGGAACAGAATTCCTTCTTTCCATTTTTTTGTGAAGCCTGGCACTTGGAATTCTGTCAGGCACAGGAAGGCATAGCCCTAAGATTTAAAGACTACCATGCAGAGTTGGAATTTTTCTGCCTAATTCCCATTTGTTTCAGTGGTCAAGGGTTTATTTCACTTGAATGCCTTGTGGATTTGGGGGTAGAGGAAGGAGAATGTTCACAGTGGAGACATTTTTTCCTTTATTCTGATTAGGTGTTACAGTACATGTATTCATGGGAAACCCTTTAATATAGGCAGCTACACAAACAAAGTGTAAGCCACTCCTAAGGAAAAACAAAACAAGCAAGCAAGCAAAAAAGCATATGAAGAGCCCCCTCACACACCTTCACACCTTCTGATGTGCCCTCACGTGAAATCTGGCTTCTATTTAACAGAAACAAGTGAATTGGGAGATAAAAAGCCAAGGAAGCTCTTTTTGATGCATGGAAAGTGCTCTGCATTGGCTACTGAAAACCACCCTGCTGAGTACATTGGAGCTGCTGTATGGAATATAGAAGAGACATCAAAGTTAAGTAGTGGCTAATATGTGTGAATTGAGTATTGTAGAGAGCACAGATGCTTTTGGCAAGATGTGCTTTTTTTCACAAAAGAGAAACGTGAAGTCTCAAGCCCTGTTAGGAGCTAAGAGATGTGAGGCCTGTGCAGAGCCACTGCCTCAGCCCTCAGAGAGCCTGCAGTGTACACAGATTTAGCTCCTTTCAGCAAGCATATAAATGAAATAATTGCTCTGAAGTACAGGGAGGAAAGTTTTTATGGCACTTGCCTAAAATTTCCTGTTATTTTTCTACTTAACTGCATTCATTTTCACCCCTTCATATGGCCCATACAAGCCTGGGACAGTGGTATTGTCCTGACAGCCCTGGGGTGCTGACAGTGCACCTAATACAGGTTCCAGGGCCTGAACTAGTGACCTGTGTAAGGATTAAAGCACATGAACTGAGCAACTCCAGCAACATGAGCAGGCAGAACTGAGGCAGCAAAAGCTAACAATATATTTTGCTCCCCTAACTGGCTTGGCCCCCAAATTACAGCATTCCTGAATGGTTTCTGCAGTCTGTCTTCATCATGAGCATTTGGAATCCTAAAGAAAAATTCAGGCAGAGGTGTCCTTTAAGTTAATTATTTTTTGCCTTTTTTTTTTTTTTAGTGAGCATTTAGCCAAACTTGTATAAAACTCTCATAATTGGGTTTACTTTGTGCTTGGCAAAATAGTTTATTGTGTTATTACACTTCAGGCTCAGTGAAAGGTGAGTTGCCCATGTGGGTTCCTTTCCCCATTTAAGGCAAGGCCTCTACTTTCCAATTTAAAGGCAAAAATTGATAGCCCAGGGTAATGTCTTTAATCATGAGACATTAAACATAATTCCACAGGCTGAAACAAGTTTCAAGAGGAATTCTGTGCAATTGAACAGAATGAGGATTAAGATCACTGATGATGAGAGGCAGCTCAATGGCAGAAGGAGTCTCAAGAGGATAAATAAGCATGCAGGTCAACTATTCTGTAAAAAATAGACTGAATATGTCAGCACTAACAAGTTTGACTGAAAATTGCATAGCTTTTGCAAAGCAAATTGAAGCAATTCCTGTGAGAAGCACAAATGTGTTCTCAGCTCCTGCTGGTACTCAGACACACAGAACGCTGATCGAGTGCTGCTTAAGTGTACTTTTAATGTTAACAGTATCTCAAGTCAACATCCTGTTACACAGAGTGGAAAGCGGTGCTTTTGGCTTCATTTATTGTACTTCCTGCATTTTTACTGTGTGTAAGGGGTTTTCTTCCCAGCCTTTCATTAAAACAGAATTTATCCAACAATATGGCGCTTAAGAACATCACTTGATGTGCCTGCAAACCCTTGCAGTACCAGGTTGTGCAAAGTAAATGGAGAGTTTTTGCTGGACTGTTCTGTGGGTTTGGTTTTGGTGTATTAGGGGGTGGTGGATGCACAGTTACCAAACCCCAACACTTTAGAAGACCTAATTGCTTGTAGAAATGAGGGATGTTAAACGAGCACTGGAGGTTGGCAGCATTTCTGAAAATCAGACTATTTTTAAGGAGTTACTCTTACAGGGTTTCCTTACAGAGTTTAAACCTGCATTTTGCTGATCACATTAAAGCTCATGTTATTCTACCTAAAAGAGAAAAAAACATACTCTTACCTGCTTGCCTAAACAGGGATATTTCAGGTTAAAAGGTTAATAAGTATATCCAGCCTCATATCACATATACTGTATAGATCGTTGCATTCTCTAGTCTATTAATTTTCTATTTGGACCTCAATCAGTGACCTCAAATATTTACACGTTCGCTCTGCCTTTGAGGCAGAAACTCTAATCTTCACTGTTGCTTTGATACATTTGAATCAAAGAATTATGGTGAGGTGTACGAGGCAGAGATAATCCCCACTCCAAACAGAACACTTGGTCTCCTCATGCATTTCCCCATAATACCAGGGTAAATTTTCAGGGACTGTTACTACACCAAATTTAATCCTAAAGAAAATGACTCAAATTTTACAAGGTGCTTTTTTCTATCACTTCTGTACAGATACTGAAGCAGTAAGAAAGTGTTCATAGGAAGAAGGGAATAATTTATCCCATCCAGTAATTAATGTATTTGCAGTATTGCCCATTGCTTGGAAATATTCTATGATGTTATTCAGTTTAGATTTTCTGCTTTTTAGCTGTACAAAGGATATAGATAATATAGAGGTAACTGATTAACTCCTTGAATCCAAAGCAGTACAACACAATTTCCAACTCTTGGTCTAACAAGTGTGCTGTGAGTAAAGCAGGCTCTATAACATATCTTTTGTTGTTCAAATATTTCATCAATTAATTTGAACTATTTTAATTGAAATATATCTCACTGAAGTATATTTTTAGCTGCTCTTACTCAAAGATGTGCTTCCTAATATATGACTACTGTGAAAATAAGGTGCATTTAACTGCTTTTGTGTATATGTAGTAGATGCTGTATATGTAGTATACATATACAGCAGGGTTATATATTAAAAACGTATTGTTGTTTGCTCAGCTATTTAGATATTTATTTACAGGGTGGATAAGCAAATGAGAATTTTTACAAGATACACTTAAAATGTCAATTTATGTTTCCAATACTAAACAAAACTAATTATTATGTACATAATAAATAGTGGTTTAATAGGGATCAGCCAAACCATTTCTTAAGGAAAAAGCAATTTTTTTTCCTCCTCCTGCACCCAGGTTCTGTTGTCAGGTATCCACCCAAGCATTTACATACTTGCTGGTACTCAGTGTGTAAATACTGTGGAACATGCTCTGGCAGTGGGATTAGACACATCATTCAACAGCTGCACCACTTTAATGTCTACATCACAATTTGTCTCATTCCTCTCCCAAGACATCTGAGTGACTGCTCAGGTTGTACATGATCATAAATGCTAAATTTTCATAATGCTGCAGCTGTGACAAATCAAATGATGCAGCCTCATCTGTATGTCCAGACCAGGTTTTAGTAACTAGGGGTCTGTGCAATCATTTTCTGGTTTATTTACTCTAGACTGGATGGTCTGATTTTCTTACTCTCTCCAGGATGTAGAAATACACAATATCATTAATTAAAATATTGAAATAAAAGCAATTAAACCTGGCACAAGGAAATGCAGCTTCATACAGAGAATGTAACTGGAACAGAAAACAAATTCCAGATATACAGCATAAAAATCAAAAATGGAATGTGTGGATTTACACCTATCACTGACATTTCTCCACATATTTATGATTTTTTATCACAAATTAGTAACAGACTGCAGTCCTGTTAATAGCAAGATTCAGAAAATAATACCTTAAAAATAATTTAATTTAAGCCTTCACTAAAATAGCAAGAAGCTCTTCAGGATATGATAGCTGGAAATGTGTTTTACTACAGAAAATTGGGATAAGACTAGGAAAATGGAAGTTTTGGAGCAGAATTCATTAGCCAGACTAGAGGTAATTTTCAGAAACTAAACATGAATTATTAGCATATCAGCAGTGGCCAGGGAACCTGCCTGACACGCTAGGAAAACACCTGCAGAAACAATTATTGTAGGTATGCCATGTGATATTTGGAATTCTTGAACTCTGTTTCCAGGGAGGGGGGTGCAGGTGTGGTAGAGTGGAAAGCAGATTAAGAAGGGAATCCTTTCTCCATACATAGCCCTGATAATCATGGCTAAACGCAGAATTTACAGCTGAACGCATTGTTTGGTGTTTTATTTGGCAGCAAATCCAGATGGTGATGATGATGTGTTATGTTCTTCTGAGAGCCAGGATTACCCAGCAAGTCCTTTGTGGGAAAGGAAAAACTGGGTTCATGCTGTGCAGCTGAGGATGATGTGCATGTTTTTTCTGACCACAGCTGTCCTGAGTAAGGACAGGTCACTTACTAACAGGACAGGTCACTTAGAAATAAATTGCCTTTTTGAGAACTTCAAGGAGCAAGCTGCAGAGAGGCATGCTGGCGAAGGATGATGTTCATATTTGTCTCCCATGTGTCTTCCTTTGCCCTCACCTGCCTGCTGTCCTGCTTGGTAGCACTCAGAAAACTGCACATGCAGAACCACCAAATTCAGTGCTCACTGACTACTTAGGGCTCCAAGCTTACATTAGAACTTAAGATGTATAACATCTAAACTCTAATAACAGCTGGTATAATAACATTCTAAACTGTATAATTTCACTACAACAACTATAAATGCTACATTTTATGTTCCATCTACTAGGAGAAGAGTTGGATATAGGTAAATCCCATGTTTCCAAACACCTTTGGAGTCCTGAGTGAGACTTAGCCTACAGAAAATAGCCAAAGTTAATGCTTTGTGCAACGTTTTCTGCAGGGTAATTTTTCTCTAACTAAAACCCAGATTTTTTAACAATCTTTCTTTTCATTGATTGTGCCAGGACGTAGCTGCCTGTGTAGTGAAACAATATTTTGATACAATCAGGAAAAAGACAGGAGTGCTGGAGACATTTGTTTTATTTCCATGTTTTACTAACGCATTTTGTGAAAAGCTCAGAGAAGTTACCTTCTTTTCTTTCATTCTGAGATTACATATAAATGATTTCTGCAAACAGAAAAATCAGGCTTGATTTATCTGCCTTGATCTAGGCTTGCCTCAAGACGCTTAATGTGTAAGACAGAGAAAGGCAACAAAGATGTTTTGAAGTGTGATGGAATATTCAGATGCTGGGGAATTATAAAATATAGTAGCATGAAATAAAAACAGGACTTTGCTTAGGAGGGGAATAAAAATTAGTGGGACCTGCCTTTAGTGTTCAGAAGTGAATACCTGTGAAAAGCAGTGAGGAACTGGTAAACAAAATTTCTGAGGAAAAAAGAGATTAAAAATTTGCTACAGCTGTTGTAATTTATGAGTGTGGGAAACCTGTGGAATTCTCTGTCTCAGACCTCAGTGTTCAGTGACTGACTGGATGTTTCTGATGAGCTGATGTTAAGAGTGCTGATAACTCTTTTTAGGCATGCTGAGATGATCATTCAGACAAATCAAGCCTCAATCTTCTCGAAGAGAGCACATCAGGGGTCAAGAAGGGAATCCTCCTCCTGGTCTTACAGTGAACTGCTGGCTCAGAACAGAGCTCATTTCTGTGAAAGCATTGCCTGGGGCAGTTTTCTAGATGAGGTAATTAATCTAGTTAATTAATTTTGTGATCTATGATGCAGCAAATTGTGTATTCCTAGGTTTTGCCTTTGTGTTTGGTTTTAAACATCATTTTGGTAAATAGAATTACAGAAGTGTATAGGAGGCAAAGACCTCTTAGATCAAGTTCAACCATTCAACCATTAATTCAACACTATCAAGTCCATAACCAAACCAAACCAAACCCTGTCCCCTAGTGCCACTTCTACATATCTTTAAAATAACTGCAGGAATGGTGACTCCACCACTTCCCTGGGCAGCCTATTCCCGTGCTTGACAACCCTTCCAGTGAAGAAATTTTTCCTGATATCTAATCTAAACCCCCCTGGCACAATTTGAAGACATTTCCTCTCATCCTGCCACTGGGAAAAGAGATCAACACCCACCTGGCTCCAACCTCCTCTCACACAGAGCAATAAGGGCCCCCCTGAGCCTCCTTTTCTCCAGGCTGAACACTCCCATCTCCCTTCTCCAGCTCTGATGCCCTTCTCTGGACACATTCCAGCATCTCAATGTCTTGCTGGTAGTGAGGGGTCTAAACCTATAGACAACTACGTCTTGCAGCTCTAGTTCATGCCTAGGAGCTCCTCACTGCCTAATTCTTTCCCTTTTTCTCCCCACAGATGAAAATTTTGTTCTAATGTAGCACAGACAGAAAGCTGATGTGAAGAACACAACTTCACATTGTTATTTACCATCCTTAGCATAGGTTATACCCAGCTACTCATCTTCAGCCACATAAACAAGAAACTCCTTTCAGCACAATTAGGAAACCCAAGGTATTTATATTTTCCCCAGACATGGGAAAAATTTTCCAAAGATTTTATAGGGTTTAGATGAGATTGTTTGTGAGAAATATCTCCTTTGGAAAACAAAAATACTGAATGACAATTTTATTTCTTTTGTGTGTGTGTTGTATTTCATTAATCTAAGTTTTCTAATCTGAATGCTCCATACAGAGGCTTAATGCATTTTTAACCCAGAAACTGAACTACTTGCATTATCATTATATGCTTATGATTAAACCAGTCTCTAGAGACTAAGAAATAAATTGAGTGCCAAGTGAAGAAAATTAGGAAATGAATTTGCACCAGTATTTCAATTGATCTGCATATTCTAACATGGGGATTGAGGCTGGGCTCTTTGGGACTCTGATCACAGTGTCTAGTTATTGAAAATGACTTTTTCCTTGTTAACCATACAAAACTGATATTGGGAAAGGCATGTCCTTGCTGCTGCAGCACAAACCTTGTGCAGTTTACTCAGACAGTAACAAATATGATCTATTTTTTTAGTCTGGTATACTGAGTGTCACCACTGTTGGGTTCAGGACACCAGGCTTGATGGCCCAATCATTTCACTGAATAACTAACCCTCTTTTCTTGTTGGTTTTTTCATCCTGATTTATTTGACTTCCAAGGGAAGATTTTTCTCATCTTCTCATCTCAGACTGTAGAGGATTACTTGGTAGCCAAACCTTGCTTACATCCATACTGCTTTTGTCTCCATTGGTATTAAAGATACAACTTCTACTGACTTGATGGGGAGAGAGCTTTGTTTTTGCCTGGAAATGTAGAAATCATAATGGCAAAACTCCTCCCATCCCTCCCACAGCTGAGGAGTGCAGAACCCAAGCAGCAATCGGTGCAGGGATGCCAAGGAGGAACCAAAAGCAGAGCTCAGATCCCCTGAAACTCACACACTTCATCTGGTGAGTGCTGGTTATCACTCAGGTTGTAGGAGACCTCCTGGATTTGGCCATTGTTTTGCACGCCTGACATGACAGTGCCATGCAGTGCCTTGTCAGCAGCTGTCATCTGCGGATTTTGGGTGCAGCCTATGGGGACAGCTGAAATTAGGAAGAATCATGTGCAACTAGAACAAATAATTTCTTTGTAAATAAATGTGGCATTTAAAATTAGATGCTAAAATATGCAAATCGGGTATCTGTTTTGAAGGAAAAACATGGGTATGTGTTAACTTTCTTCTAAATTAATTCAGCACAAGTGTCTTTGGAACTTAATGTAGTCCTCAGGAGAGTAAATACTGCATAATGTGATATGCTAGGAAAGATTTGAAATGCACCCACTAAAAGCTCATTTTACTGCTGTATTTTACACAAACTTTCTAGCTGGCAAGTTCTACACCCATTTTGCAAAGATTAAAACTTGCTACTAGAAAATTACTCTAAATAGAAAACTAAACTGATACAATGAAATTTTGATTACTACTACCTACAGCAATAATTACCAAATAAATTTAACATCAGTTAGCAATAATTGCCAGGCAAATCTAACATCAGTTGTTAAAGCACAATATTGTATAGTAATATTTCTTTCATATTTTTGTGCATGGTTTTTGCATATACATTTTCATATTTAAGTTGAAGTCAAGTATTCAAAATGGAGAAAGCCTGTATGCATTCAGATTTTTGTACTTCTCAATTCCATTCTGCATAAATGATACTGAAATGTTTATAGGCTTACAGTAAGACAGTTCATGGTGAATAAAAAAGAAATATTTAATATACCTTTATTAAAATTAATATTGTAATATTAATTTTGTCAAATTAATATTGTCATATTAATATTCTTGTCATGACAAGAATATTAAGTTACACATGACTTAGGGACAAATTTACTAGAGCAAAATGAAAATTGAAAATTAACTATCTTTTTCTCATGTCTAAGTGGCTCATGTCCACAGTCCTCCATCTGTAACACCTTTTGCAGTTATCCAGTTAGTTCAAATATTAAACACAGGAAAGCTGGGATAATATTTGATAAAACAATGGGTAAAGAATACCTAAATATAGAAATGCTGCTGACATACTGGGCCCCTACTCTGACACTGGACTGGGGCCCCTGGGGTTTGTGGATGTGCTCCTTTGTGTCCGAGGTTTAAAGCTTCACACTTGGTTACTTAAAAATCAGATAGCCTCACTAAAAATACAGGGCTTAACCCAGTCTATTGGCTCACTTAATTGAGTAATTATGTTCTGTTTTTCTTCATATTTCTCCTGCAGGATCAAAGTCTGTATTTCCTTTAACAGGATCACCATTCCTTTCTGTTCTGAGCTGCCAGGCAAACAGCGCTGCCTAATTACATAGCTCCATAGCAGTACAGCATGTCTTAAACTACAAAGACATATTGAGAGTATTTGCATCCTTTGTGGTTAGAAATACCACATACATCCAAACTCTTGATAAATTAATGATGCTGTTTTTCCAGCCTGTGGCTCTCATAATGGAAGAATCTGATGAAGCTGATGGGGGCCACTGCTCCCTCAGACACACACAGCTCTTCTGAGATGAATCCCTGTTGTACACTGATGTCCTCAGCTAATGGCTGGGATGAAAACAGGAGTGGACATTAGAATTAGGCTGCTGTTTAATGGTGTTGGGCTCTGCTTCTGCACTCTGTGTGCTCAGCAAGGGGGCATCTGAAATTGGTACAGAGATTCATTTGCTGCTTGCTTCCCAGCCCACCAGTTTAATCCTGGCATGAAGTCTGCATTCCTGTACTTCTCTGGGATGTGGCAGTGGGTAATGTAGTACTGCACATCCTTTAGTTTCATTAGATAAAGGTGGGTGAAAGTAACTGAAAGGCCAAAGCCTGCAGGAGGAACAAGATGTAAATTCAGTAATTTTAAGATCTATTCTTTCTTTATACAGCTAAACAGAATATCTCCTTATCTATTATCTAATACCTATTTAAATAAGATCTAAATCATCATATTTATCTGTGCAATACCTGTAACAACTCAGTAATTAATTTCTTTGTCTGTCTTCCCTCTTCCTTCCAAAGAAATTCCCTAGATATTTAGGAAATACATATTGTAACTACAGCTGTCAGTAACAAATTTTATTTACAGTTTCTGGGGATAGCATAAACCACCCCCTCCAAACATTTATGAATGGGAAGACATCCTGTGGAAACCTTCAGCAGTGACTAGAATCACAGTTCTCCACACCATGCACAAGCAATGTTATTAGAGGACATGGGAACAGGACAGTGCTGAGAGCAGGCCCTGCACATCCTCTCCCTCCCAGGAAGGATTTGGTGAGATGCAGACTCTCCCTATAGATGCAGACTCTTCGAACCTTTCTGTGGCAACCACACTGGAACGTGAATTACTTAAATTAACTAAGTATGGAACAGCTGTAAATGATTAATCCCAAGTTTTTAGCTCAGCCTTGTGTCCTTCCTTCTGCCTCTTTTTACACAGAGCTCTCCCCTGTTGCATTTCTCACAACAGCAAAAAGTGAGAACGTGGTTAGAATGGAACAGTCACATCCCTGTCCAACTGAACAGAAACAGGAAGATAATTCAAGATAAAGAGTAATTACAGAATGGAGGAGACCTAACGAGGCAAGTGAACTTTCTAACTGAGCTGTTGCCACCCAGGTGAGGTATGTAAAGACAAATTTCACTTGTAGGGCAGGCAACTGACTGTCCATCAGCAATAAACGTGAGAAATCAGACTGGAGACTGACAGACTTCTTAAAATCCCCAAAATTTGGGATTTGCCACCTGAAAAGCCTGATTGCAGCACTGAGAACGTACTGCTTCTGCAGAACATGAACAAACCTAATCATATCAGAGAACTGCTTTGGCCACAAACAGTTTCTACCAGCAGATGTCCTGAGGCCTCACCTCTCCAGGTGCTCTGGCCTCCATCTCCCATAGCTCATGGCCCCTTCTCTGCCCCCCACCAGACCATGTAACACCACCACTGCAGCAGCCCCAGCAGCTTCACTGAGCACAGGGCCAGGGATGAGTGCTGCTGCTGAGCTGCTGCTTCGTGCCAGCATGCAGTTCCACGGGAGCTGCTGCTGCTGCCAGCAGTGTCTGCACCTGCTCCTCGCCAAAACCAGCTCACAGCCTGAGTTTTTGCTTTCCTCACACTTCACAATGCCAAAGCAGCTTCCTTGAGATCACGTTTCAAGTCATATTTTAGTAACATTCTGACCTTTTTTCCTACCAGGAAATTCTTGCATCTGTCCTCTCTGCCTTGTGTAGTTTCTGATCACTTACCTTTATTTGATACAAGCTCTTATTTTGTTCTGATTAAATGATAAAGTGGTGAGATATACTGAACTAGGTGAGCTGTCAAACACCTAGAAGACTTTCCAGCATAAAAGTGTTTCCAAAACAAACACACCCCTAAGAGAAGACTTGACAAACAGCCTGAACAATAAAATTCTTGAACACTACCCAGTTGATGGGAGTCTTTTCTGGGCTAATTTACATAATTTGACATAATTACTGTTATAAACACTTGAAGAAGCTTTGGAAGCAAGAGTGCCACCAAAGCCTGCATTTTATTGAGTCTCGTTGCAGTTGGCAGCTGTACAAAACTGTGGAGCATGGAAATGTGCTCAGAGAGATCCTGATAATACAAACACATACAACAGGCTTTGAATGCTCAATGCAAGCTTCCATACAGGACAAAGATAGCAGAGGGAGTGATTCCCTCCCTGTGCCTGCCCATCAAACCACAATGCTGTCCACAAGGTAGCAGTGGACATCTGGCTGCCTGACTCCAGCTGCCTGCAACTGTAGATAGCCAGGGAATTTAAAATTTTTAAACCAAAGTAAAAGGTAAACTAAAAAAAAAAAAAAAACAACAACAAGTTTGATTTACATGCACAAATGTGCATATATATGTATACACGCACTTCTGATCTAAAAGATGTGACTTAATAATTAATTAAATAATTCTTTAATAGAGCTATAGAAGCAAGGAGTCCCCCAACAGAGGACAACCCCATTTTCTACTTTTGTCATATGGAATTTGCTCATCGTTACAAAGGATGAGGAAAATGTTACCTGAAGAATACTTTTTTTAAAAAAAGCTGTAGAGTTTTCTATCAGCCAGACTGCTGTCCATGTCCCACCACAGACTATTGTGGGGCCTCAGATTAAAGTGCTTCCTCACTCAAACTAATTTAACATAAGTGTCTGTAAAGCAGGGAAAATACTGATTTTTGTGCTGGTCAGGAAGATCTAGTTCAATTGGTTTATCATGCTTTGGGTGGTCAGTTTGTTTCCCTTTCCCTTTCTGAGACAATTCTCCACTTGCACTGCTGCATTTTTACTCACCTATACCATCAGACATTCACATGGAATGGATCAAGAATCCAGAGAAGTCAAAGCATACTTGCAGCTGAAGCAAAGTGCTACAATAAGCTAAAACCTGCACCAACATTTTAATTAACAGTTCACAAATGTCAAGACTACACAAGCATCAAGCTTACAATCCTGGTTACCAGCATTACCTTAATGGTTCTGCTCCCTGCACAACATGGAAAAGAAATACCAAAGTTTTAAAAAAGTAATTTAAAAAGTCTCTTTTTAGAGAAAAAGCTTCCAAGGCATTCACACAAACACATTTTTTTCACCAGACTAAATGGGAACATTTCAAATGGAGTTCATCAGCTGATCTTGGCAAGACTTGATTACATTCATTAACTTTCTTCTACCTTACAGAACATAACCAGGGCTGGGTACCAGGCAGGGTGTTCAGCAATAATGACATTTTAATTGTATTGGGTAGTCACAAAATCCTTTTTGAAGAGAAAACTTTTAATTACTTCATTTGTCTCCTAATTTATCATAAAGAAACGACCAATTAGCTGTCACTTCTGGGGAGAGGTTCCTTTGTAGAAGTAACATAGAGTCCATAGAGTCAAGTTTACCAGCACTGCACCTTCACTGAGAGATTGTATCTGGAACATGGAATTGCAACAAATCTAATGCTGCTAAATCCCATTTTTTAAGCTTTCAACTGCTAAATTATCAAGGCCTTCTACTTTGGCCCCCCCAAAGAGATCTAACATAATCAGTGTTATGAAATAGCAGCAGTATCCTGGAGCAGAAACCTTTAATTGTCACCAAAACTTCAGGGTATACAGAGCAATCACTGGATAGGTGGACCCTTCTAAAATATTACTGAAATACTCCTCAAAGTTATACTTTTTAGAAATGGTATGAAAAAATCAAGTGCAGAGATGAACACAGTGAGGCCCCTCATGACAAGACTAGTGTTAAAATTTGTGAGTAGATGAAATTAAAACTTTGCCCTTGAGGGGCCAATTTAGGGATTTAAGATCCACTGCTTGAGAGTTACCTCTTAAAGACCTGGATGACTTTCAAGTATAAATATAAAATAAGCTAATATTATGCTTTACTGATTAGTGTCCAGATGCTGTCTGCACCAAGAGTCATGCTAAGCTGCATTAACAAGGTCTTAAAGTACATGGATAATGGCTGTTATAGAAAAATAAACTAATGAGGTGATGGAAAAGAGATTTGCAAACCCACGTGGATGTTACAGAAAAATTAAAAGAATTTTAATTCTTTTAGGAATTAAACTAGGAATTCAGGAAAAGAATTACCTTAATGGTGAGCCTCAGCCTGTGGGCTGGAGCACACAACTAGATTTGTTGACTCAAAACTGCAGAGGAACAGCTGTGAGACCAGGCAAACCCACACTAGCTATGACATTTCCCCAGAAGCTAAATCATGCACTTGTTTCAGAAAATAATGTCATTTCATTTCATTGATTCACCAGCGTGCCAGTACCTGACACAGCAAAGTTCCATTGTGTTAAACTCACCTTAGGAAAAACTCATCTTCCTTTGAAAAACTGAATTTGACTGCCTTTAGCTCCCAACCATTGGAACCTGTTTTGTCTTCAGGATAACCTATATCCCTCTGTGGAAACACTGGGATGCCTTGAGTCACCTTGCCATTTCCTCTTAGCTAAACCAGAGTGATCTCCATAAGTGTTGTGTGGCAGAGCACCTTTTCTAGCCCCAGAAAAGGGTTTTTTGTGGCTTCTTTATGGTTCTCCCTTATGGTTCTAAAATCAGTTATGAAGGGGGTCACCAGGCCTGGACTTAGTGTCCTGTCAGCATCCTTATCACTCTGAAACCACCTCTTACCCCTTCCTTGAGACTCTTTCTGCATCTCTCACACTCATGTAGAAAAGCATTAGCCTTTAAAAGAAAGAAACTGCAGAACTATCTCATTATGAGGCTGTTATCACCAATGACCCAACTACCCCTTTTCTAATTTTCTGCTTCTAAAAACCCAAACAAAACCATTTCTGTTCCTTGTCCCTCAATAGGTTACTTTGCATTCAATTCCATTGAAAAAACCTTTTTTCCCCCCCATAACAGTACTCTGCTTTAGAAACAAGCTATTCATGGTGAATTTGGAAAATATAATACAAGTTTTGTACCCTACTGAGGTAGCTGACAGTGAGATCAAATCTAAACACCATCTTCCTGGCTCTGTGAAAAAAAAAAGCAAGGATAAATCTGGTCCTGTTGTATTAGTAAACAGATTACTCACACTTCAGACACAAAACCAGAGATTTTAAAACTTTCTGAAATGTCTGCTGGGTAAGAATTACCTGAGTAAATTGCCAGTAAAGCTTCATTCTCTTGGCTTTGGCATAATTGCATTCAATGAGCCTGGGCCTGCTGTTCACATCCACCAGGCATCTGTTGTCATCATCGTCGATGGTGGGGCTCAGAACACCCACGTGGAGCTGCTGACTGCTCGTGTAATAAACATTCTGCAACAGGAAGCACAAACAAGATTTGTGGCCTCTACACAGAAGCAGCACTTTTACCCAAAACTAATGGCGAAGATAAATAGGTTTAATAGCAGTAGGCTGACCCCCACAGTGGCTTTTAAAGTATTTCCTTTCATGCAGGAAATGCAACACAACATTTTAAAAGTTAGTCTAAATTAACTATTAATTGCTGATTGTTATTAACAAGTAAATTCTGGTTAAGTATTTAAGAGTAAATATGCAAATACAACTGATTATTGTCTCATCATGTGCCTTTTTACTTCTGTTTTCTATGGCCATACTGGGGGTCTTCAAAGTACAAGAGATACACCCTGGAATTGCCTTGAATGTGGCCATCAGTTCTGATTAGACTATTTCATCTGAGGATAACATCTCACTGGAGAGGTAAAAAAAGAGAACAGCAGCACAGGAGTTCAGAGCATCTCAGTGTTTTAGGACAGACAGAAAGATAAATGAAGGTTTTCTACAAACGAATGCTAAAATCCACACTTGAAGCAGCTACTATATTCAATAAAAAGTTATTAGCAACTGGTGACAGATACAGGCAGGAGAGAGAAGAGAATGGCCTCGTTTCAGGGCATTTGTTCTTATTTTATTTTTTATATGTCAATACACACAGACACAAGAGACTGGAAAAAGAGACAGACACTGGCTGCTCTGTATTTCTAGCAAAGGAGTGCCCTCAAAGGCCTCAGGGATTACAGCTGGGACAAAAGACATGAGCTTATTATGTTACACAAATTCTTCCTACTCTGTTTGACTACAAAGATATATGGGAGGTTTCTCTAGAAGAAAGAAAAAGAAGGGGAAGGAAGATGAGCTTGCCAGATGGAGGGGATATGTCCTCCTGAAGATGAGCAGGTTACATATCAGCCTAGAAAGGTAACACAGGATTATGGCAGGATTGGCTGTTTGCTAATCACAAACAGAATTTATTTTGCTAAAATCAGACCTTTTTCTTGGAAGGACCATGAAAACATGAAATGGAAACATCATTCTTTAGGTGTTAAGTCTGATAACTCAGTGGCAGCAGAGTCACAACAGACAAGAGTGGGGAGAAGCACAGAATTAATGCCTGCTCATTCACTGTAGCTATTCTATCTGCCTGTAACAAAAGGGAAGCTGGAAATTATGCTGTGGGTATTTAGGAATTTTTTTGGTATCCAGAATTTCCTGGTATTTGTTTATTGTTGACATTTTTTAATATGTGAGCATTCTTTTTTTGTGAAAACTCTGGTAAAATAGGAGAGAAAGCAGAAAAGCAGAACAAGCCAGGTCTGAGGAGAGATTTAGGAGCTTCATGCAATAGATAGATAGATAGATAGATAGATAGATAGATAGATAGATAGATAGATAGATAGATAGACAGACAGACTGAATTCGGAAAGCAGTCAATGCAGATATTGAATAAAATCAAAACAAATGGTGGTGTTTTGGGCAAGACTATGTCCCCTGTTTACCCTCCAGAAAACACTGCCAGGGCAGATGTTAACTCACACAATTCATAAAAGTTAATTAAGTTACCTTTAATGGTTTAGACTAATCTGAGGATTTGGCCCCCTTAATGAAGTTTCATTGTTTTCACCCCACAGAAACGATAACAAGCCTGAGCTTGAAGTGAGGTGAGTGAAAGTTTTAAAAGGTTGAACAGAGAAAAGTTGAATGGTTCAGTCATGCCCTACAGGAGGAGAGCAGGGCAATAAAAGGACCCAGCACAGCACATTTCCAGAATGGATGGTTATGATGGATTGAAGTAAACTGTAAGAACTATGGGATTCATTCACAACTCAGGTTATTAACATCCCTGCAAACAAAACTGATGCCTTAGAAAAGCAATAAACATTTAGAATGCACTTTGTAGACAGGCAAAGAGCAACTATTTTAGACATGTTTATGATCTATTTAGATGCTTTCTTTTGGAGAGAGACTGAGGTAGTGATAGAGCGAGTCTATAAGACCAAGATGATCTTTAAAGGGGATTGTTAGGACACTCTGTAGATGAACTTCTTGTTGTAGCCTGTTTACCTCTTACACCTGAAATTACTACTAGAAAACAGAGAGGTAAATTGTCAGTTATTTTAATAATTGTCAGTTATTTTTAACTAATAGGAAAGGATGTTTCATTTCAGCATGTTGTCACCACAGACAACATGATACAAGAAAATAAAGAGGGGTTGCATTTTTTTTTTTTAATGATACATCCCAGTCACCGGAAAGAGATGAGCAGGCTTGGCTGTAACTCTGAGAGGTGCAGTCTATAGCTCAAGGTCTGCACAAAGGAATCAGTGTGCCTGCAAACCCTCGGGGCTGAGCTGTTTTTATTAGCTCAGACATCTCAACCTTTCTCAGTGTGACCTGAAGGCTGCAGGTAAACATTTCACCTTCCTGGACAGAGCAAACCCAGTTCATACAACAGCTCCACCAGCTTTTCCTGGTGTCTAAGCAGCAATGGTTCAGTCTGAGCCTCTTTCTGGGCAGAAGCAGAATGATGGCTCTGGCTGGAGGAACTACTCAATTCTCCTTGTTGGCAGAGCTGTACAGAAGTAGAACGATCAAATACAATTAAGCTTTACAAATTTAATTAGCAGGTTGCTAATTAAGAGAGCCTACCTGCTAATATCACTTCATTTTTCATTGTGGGCCAGTTATAAAAAGAGGTGAGAACTCTTGAATTCTCACCTAGTGTTGGGAAAGGCACCTTTCAGCTCATTAAGTGGCATGTAAAAATAAGCTCAGACTAAACCAGAATGTGGTAGTGTGGCAGCCTGTCCAGCAAGGCTCTTTCAAGATGTTGTTTTGCTTATCCAGTAACGTGGACAATATTTAACTGCTCTTTATATCATTACAACTATATTATTATCATTATCATTATATATCATTACCATTTGAGTGTCTCATACAATAAATCCATTTCTTATTTCACTTTGGAACTGAAAATATTGCACAACCTTGCAACTTGACTGCTGTGTTTTTCTACTGGAGGAATCACATCAAAAGCACACAACCTCTGCAATTTCCATTTGAGCAGCATGTCAGCCAACAGGGAGTTACTGGTTTGTGCTGCAAAACTTCTTAAAACTTGTGCCAGAGAACTTCTTAAAACCTACAGACACTGCCTGGCTCCTTTCCCCCGCCCTGAGAATGAAACAGTCCCTGCACTGAGAGAACACAATAACTCTGTTGGGATGAAGGAATAGCATCCATTTGGTAAAACAGAATCAACTATTGACACTACTGATTACTGTTTAGTCTGAAACCTAAAGTCATGAAACCATGGTGAAGTCCCCCTTTAAACAATTTCATATATTGAAAATATTTTAATTGCTTTCATACTACATCTTCCTGTTTCTATTTCATTACTTACATTTTCCAAAATAATTTTTGAGTTTCTTTTTCTTGTTTGGGGTTTCTATTGAGGCTTGGGTTTGGTTTTTTGTTTGTTTGTTTAAGGATGGTGCACAAATTAGTTGTGTGGAGCAGGCTGTAGGAGATTACCTGAGTTACATGAACTGAATTACCCTCTCACACTGTACATGTTAGCTATGCACATCTATTCCTTTTTATTGAACACATTTTAAATTGACCTTCAGGTAAAATATGGCCTTACAGATTAAAATGCTCATGCTTTCACATCCTGTAGCCCTATAAAAACACAGCTTGCACTTGTGATTTAAATAAGCTGTTAAATAGATAAATGGTCACAGCAGTCCTTCTTGAAGAGGATGCTTTTAACAAGCATCAACAAGCACATGAGCTGTTTTGCAGTCCACTTCAGCACAAAATGGACAATTGAGACACTTTTGTTTAAAACACTTGAAAAGATACGGGCGAAACGCATTTTACCAGCATATTTGTTCTACAATATTGCAAACATCACCATCAACCAACACAACAAGACAGAAATTCTGCAGTAATTCAGGGTAGTGATTTGCTGAATGACCACTCCAGTACTGTCCTGGAAGTCCAAATGGCTGAACACTGAATATGAACTACTAAGCTGTTCGGCTAACTTCGAAAATTTTACTCAGAACTTGGACTTTTTATTTGAGCTACAACAGCAAATGTCACAGCAGTGCTTGTTCAAGAGACTAGACCTTAGATAGATAAAAGTTTTTTTAGTTCCACTGAAGTCAAGACAATTGCTGTATGCTGATTTACAGCATTTAAAGTTCTTCAGCAAAACAAGCACACATTTTCACATCACCATCACATACAAACTCCCTGAGGAGCTACTGAATTTCCACAGAAAGAATCTTGCTTGGATATTGGTACCAAAGCACCTGGTAAAAACTCCCTTAGTCTGTAACAAAATAAGCCTCCTTACATTTCATTAGTCTGTTCTAGCCCACAGCATTTTACCAACTCCTTTTTTCACTAGAGCAGCATTGATGTACAACTGTGTCTCCTGGGCACCTGGCAGGGAGCACTTTTGTTCAGGAAATCAGTTAGGTTTGACAAAAGGCACTTACTTTCTCAGAAAGTGAATCTGCAAGGATTCAGCATTACTGTCAGTGAGAAACTCTCTAAAAACCTGGGCAGGACTTGTGATCCACAAAATCTTAGAGTCAATGTGTGCCCTGAGCCTTTGGCACTGCCACCTCTCCTTCGAGCACTCTCCCACCAGGTGGGTGAGTGCCTTCACACAGGGACAGGCTGGCTCTGGAGGCTGCCACATCCTGCCTGCTTTCCTCGCCCTCCCTACAGGTCCAGCTGCATTCAGTGACCTCAGGAAACTTCCCCTGGCAGCCTGGGGCTCGCAGCAGATTGAAGTGATGGGAAAGAAATTCTTCAAAACAAAACTGTGTGTTATCAATCTAAAGGTTTGCAGCAAGCAAATATTAAAGTAACAGAAGTTTCCTACCTGGCTCTGAAGAGAAGCACATTGGTTGGCCTCAAAGCATGCCATAGGTGTCTGCCACAAGGCTTCTACTTCAGTCTCTTCTGTGTTCTCAAAGACCAGCCTCATAACTAATCTCTTCATACCTAATCTTCTCCCAGACTGGAAAATGTGGGGGGTTTTGTAAATTGTTTCCAGTATTTTTAATTATCTGCTGAGAAACTTCACTTGCAAATAGCCTTATGTCTTTAAACTGGCATCTTCCAACTAAAGGACCAATTATTCTGTAGCTTTCTTGGATTTATTTTCCTAGAAGTGCCCTATCTAAAGCCATTGCTTCATTTCCGTTTGCTCTATCCAATAATCTCTCTGTCTATTCACATTAAGAGAAGCAAACTCAGATTGGTATCACATAATTAAAACTAATAAAATGGTTCCCCAAATCCCCATGCGAGGTGAAAGTGTGAGGTTTAGTCAAGGCATGCTTATTTTTGTTGAACAATTTATCTTTTTTTCTTAAGAATATTTATTTGACCTAAAAAAAGATAGCTAAATGATGAAAACATGAATGAGTGGTAGTTGAGAGCTGCATGGGTTTCTCAAGAAATCATCATAATGACTAGGAATTATTAAGGAAAATTAGGTCTTTGAAATGTTCTCCACACTTGCATTTCAGGTGAACTAGTTTGCTGAATGTTATTTTTTTCCATTTAATAATCTAATCTTAACTTTTTTCTAAAAATTTGCTTGACTATCGGGAAAACTTACAATATTGCAATAAAAACCAAAGCTGTCTTCAGTACTGCTGCTCAGATCACCTCCAGAAATAAGCAGCAGCTTCACCCTTTTTTTGTCATTGGACCAAGCCATACCTTCGCTCATTTTTGGGGAATGCCAGGACTCTCCCTCCCTCCCTCCTGATGCAATCTCACATAGCAAATCAGCAGGGAAGAGAAAACTGAGAGTTTATGCCTGGAGTCACAGTCCCCCCTAAATCTCACCAGTTACATTCAGAACAAAAGGTCTTTTTGCCCTTGTCTTCCACCCATCTCCTCAGAGACAAATTCTGCTTTCAGCTGTAATCTTGAAATATCACTGGCACAGCCCTCTCACTGCCAAAGAGCTCATCCTCTGCTCAGCTAGTGCTCCCTGAAAAGCCCTGCACAGCACACACACGTGCCAGGGGCACGGAGGGAGCACAGCACAAAGCAGAGCTGAGCAAGAATGCTCAAAATTGGAAAATAGGAATTTGTGATTTATAACGGGGCAGAGCTGAGATAATGTATATGGAATGTAGCATGTGCATGTGGAAAATACTTCTTTGCTGATGTTAAAGATCCTCTGACAAGCTTTGGTTGCTTACGATTTACACATGGGGTGATGCTAAGCACGATTTACAAAATTCCCTCTTGTCCTTCAGCTCTGGCCCAGCCTGGCCAGACAGAGCCAGCCCAAAAGGCTGGGACAGAGCTTGCTGGTACAGATCAGCCACTCAGTCAGGGCCTGGCAAACTGAAAGGTAACTGAAATGTGTTGCTGCTCTTTCTAAAGATCACCAGCTTGATTGCCGTGGCAGGCTTCCTGCAGGGCTGGAAGGATAATTTCGGTGCAATGCTCACATCCTGCGTGCTGTGTTGCAGTGCAGAACGTGCCCTAAATCTGCCATGAGAGAAATGAAACCCCAGGTACCTCAACCAACTTTTTGTGCCCAGTGAAAATCCTTCAAACACCTACCCAAAATAAAATCTGCACAGCCCCCACGATGCTGTAGAGTACAGAGGAAGGTAAATGAGCTCTGCTTACTTGGACACAAATGTCCTTCCTCAGTGATGTCATGTAGAGCTTCTGTTCTTGAGAAGTTTGTCCTAAAAGGTCACATTGTGATTCCCGTTGCAATTAACACTGAAATTCCACTGACTTTGAGTGCAATGGGATTTTTGGCTGCAAGTTTACTATTAAAATTTGAAAAGCCACCAGACTTTAAAAAGACTTCACAGCTGAAGTGGGTTGCCAGTTGCAGTAAATTATTCATAGGAGCTGGTTTATCATGTAGCAAAAAGTTACACTAAGATGTTCAACTTAACACAAGATGATTATCTGAAGGATAAATTGCCAACTCCCCACTGGAAGTTTAGAGCAATACATACCAATTTTCAGGCTGAAGGCCATTTGTAATCCTTATGGCAATGTTCCCAGATGAAATCACACTGGAGACTGGTACATGACTCTGCATTTATAATGAGCAAACTTAATGCTCACCACCAGCAGTATTTATTTGCTACCCTGCCTTTGGCATAATAACTATGAGGGATAAGAAAACTGATTCACCACTATTTTATTCCATCTTTGAACCATATTTTTCTCCAAATGAATCAATGAAGTCATTTATTGTCAGGAGTAATATATTAACATACCAGGTCCAAAGTCTCATAGCAGATTCATACTTGACTACAGCTCCAGCTAAAGAGCAGTCTGGTGAATTCCAGTAAATCCAAACTTAGCTCCCATTGCCTTTACTTGGCTATTTGTATTGCTCCTGACTCCTATTCTGACATTTCTTGTTACATAAACATATCTGAAAGAAAGAGCTTTCCAACCCTGATAAGAAAATGCCCAACAGAATCCAAGTTCATTCTGTGCAACACAAACATATATATCACTGAGATAAAAATCAAGTGTTTTCCTGTTTACTATTCATGTAGGAAGTGACAGAGGAGAAAGGCTGTGCTGTCCTGGAGCAACAGCATCTCTGTGTCTCGTGCTGCCCTAAAACACTGCTGAGGAAGAAAATATATGAGAACATGGGCTGAGAATTACAGAAAGTTACCCCTAAGCCACAGGTCAATCCTTAGGTGACTCGTTATTTTTTGAGGCAGGTTCTCAGCCTGATGATTCAACTTTGAAACCATTAAAATGATACTTTATCCATGCTGAGGATCTATTAACTATGAATCTTGCCTTAGTGAAGAGCTGACAAACAGCTCCAGTATACCAACTGCAGCAACACCTTAACTTAGATTTTAATTGCATTAAAATGTGCAAGAAAGACTCACTATTTCCCTTCAGTGTTCAGATTTGTATCTACTGAATTAAGGCATCAGCCTACTGATTATCTGACCTACTTGCTCTTCTTCATGTCCATGCACTAATTAAGACCTGAACTCTGAGCAACAATATTTGATAGTAATAAAATCGAGGTGCTCAGAAACTTTAAATAATACAGTGTGGTGCTATAAATACATGCTTAAAGACACGAAAATGTTAACATTTTAATAGCAAATAGGTACTAAATGCCAGACCTTTTCTTTTTAATTTAAATTCATGAACTCATATTGCAGTGGAATACCTAATTCTGGTGTTGCCTACTTTGGTATTCTGCTTTGGTTTTATTTAAAACAAGCAAACAAAAATCCTATTACTTAAGCTCCACTTTTTAAATTGAATAAAACTGTCAATCATGGGGTTTATATATGCTCTCAGTATTTACTGCAATAGTTCTCCTAATTCTGGTAAGTACAGAATTAACAGGGCCTGGATAAATTAAAATTTTACTTCATTTACTTTCTAATGCTTCTCCGGGTGTTGCTCTTTTCTCTGCACGAGACCTCCACATCTCTTCCACAAGAAAGATAAAAAAAAGGCCTTAAAAACCCCAGAACCATTCTGACATAGGCACCTGTGTCCTTTTCTAAAAACATGTTGTCTTATGCCTCCTGTGACAGACCTATCTGCAGTTTCCTTCATCCTTTCCCACCAATCCCTCTTTAACCTTCACAGTTTTCTTTGTGGATTCCTACAGAATCCCCTGTCTTTACTGCCCTGTTTTCTTCTCCTTCAACACATATTCACGTATTCAGGGAACAAACAGCCTTTGTTTCCATATGGTGAGCACTGGTCCATCCTTTAAACCAGAGCTGACTTCCCGGGCAAATTAAAGTCTGAGCTAGTTCACTGCCTTCTGTGTATCAGCATTTGATAGCTCAGCATCAATAATTTTAAAAGCAGATTTTTTTACCTTTTCATGGCTAGACCTTCAGATTACTATGGGCACAGCCACATTCAGATAATTGTGTGTTTGCATAATGCACATCTTCACCTTCAACCTCTTCCCAAATCATCAAATCTTGCTACACAGCCTATTTTTCCTGCAGTAAAATACAGCTTTTCTACTTGAAGTTGACCCTTGCTGGCTTCCTCACTGATGTCAAGACTCATGCCCACTTCAAATCCATCCTGAATGCTTCTGAAAACTTGGTTTTCAGGCTGCCTTTTAGGAAGGCAATATCCTCCCTCTTGTTCTGTTTTCCGTGCTGCCTAAACTGTTTGTCTTCGTTTTCAAAGCTCTTCTGAACCCCTTCTCTTGTTAATTGTCAAAATAGCAAGCACCACTAAGTTATCCTCCAGCTCCTAACTGCCAGCCTTCACTGCTCTCTGCCCACTCCACAGAATTTCCCAGATGTCCAAAAAGAAACAAAATAAATCAGTAGTTTTAATTTTGCTGAGGAATCCAAAGCTTTAGTCGAGAACGCTCTGTCAGTACCTCCTAGCATTCCCTTCTCTGCTCTCCCAGAATCTCCTGTTTCTAATATTCTATTTGTAGGCTTTAGCTCTTCAAGTCAAGGGCGTGGGTTTTATTCTGAGGTTGTAGAGCACTTGATGTAACAGATATCTGGGTCATTACTGGAATGCCTAGAACTGCAATAATAACCACCACAATAAAAAAGATGTAGTGGCAGGGATGAATCAGGTACCTTACCACTCCTCAGAAAGTGGTTCTTCTAGTGGGATAACCTTCTGAGAGTTTTCAAAAGAAGTTGTGTTATTTCTACCATTATTACCTTTTCTAAACTGAATTTGATAAAATCTATTGTCTACAAGGGATAAGTCAAGGGAAATTACAACCAAGTACCACACCTTTTTAAGATGCTCTACAGTAAACACCTTGATCTCAAAGGTTTTGAGGTTCTTGTTTGTTTGTTTGAGGTTTTTAGTTTGTAGATTCACTTAGTTTTGCTTTGCAATCCAGCCCTGTCATGTTTAATTCTGTATGGCAGTGAACAATGACTGTGGATACAGAGGTCCTTTAATTCTTCTTGTGTTCCACAAGTGCTGTAATTTTTCATCATTTTGTGACAGGAACAAAGTAAGGTTCTTGTACATGTACAACTCTGGGAAGAATCCTGAGCTCCCTACAGGTACTACTTAACCCCTAAGCCTACTGTTTCTCCTGGCTTCACTGAAAAGAATCACAAATCTGTTTCTAAGACCAGATGAGCCAGTCTCACCCATTCCGAGAATCACATGTGCATTTGTTTCAGTTTTCCAGAGGTACCACATTGACACCAACACATGCAAATTCAAGAAAAAAAAGATATAAAATGTAGTTACTTTTGGTGCTGATTACAATAAAATGAAGACATTACAACTTCTACATGGAAGTGAGGCAACACATTTTAACCTAAGCTGGTTAGTGATGACCTCTTGTGATTTTTTCACATATTTATTTTTTTCCACAGAAACAACAATACACCCACAAGAGTTCATCAGCCAAAGTTAAATTTATGAAGTGACCTTCATGCAAGCAACTTCGAGAACAAATGGAAATGTCAAACCACCTGCAACCAAAGAACCTGCTTAGAGACTAAAGTTGCAATGGAAATGCCAAAATTAATATGCAAATTAAAACTAAAGTAATAACTTAGAACATCCCGGAGTGTCAGAGCACTTTGACAAAAGGGAAGCTCTGAAGTTTTCACCTAGTCCTATTAGCAGTGTTTCCTTCAGCAGCAGTTTTAACCTCCCACTTGACCTCCTAACCTGTCTGAAATAATTATACTCTGAAAGTCTTATTATGGATATTATTAAAGTTGTGAATTAGTTAGGAACACAGTCCATATGGAGACCCTTGGGATGAGCAGCACCAGCGGTCTAGAGCACTACCACTGTTCCAACACAGTGAGGAGGGACAAAACTCTCTGCAGTGCAGCAGAGGGCCTCAAACACCAATGCCAGGAAAAGAATTCCACTTCGTTCAAACACAGAAACGTGAGAAGCTCGGCACAGATGCACAGCACTCACACAGACAATTTTCTTCAGTGTTTTGTCTCTCACATGGCTTCGGGAATTGTCTTACAGCTGAGATATTGCCATCTGGGAACACCATCTTAAAGGCTTATTACTCGCAGGTACATTGTGCATTTCCATGCACAGAACATTCAGTGCTGCAGTTTCAGTGATGAACAGCAGCTCTCATACCAAGCTCCACCACTTGAGCTGCTCACTGGGCACTTCTGCAGTCTTTTCCCAGGTTAGAATTAGTCACTTTTCAGAGTAAAACCTGACACTATTTGCCTCAGGTTATCATGTCGTACATGCCTAGGTTGACAGAAAAGGCAAATACTATATATAGCCTAGCTTCATGCTCAGTAACATTATTTTTAATAAATTATAACAAATGAAATCTCTGTCAGGTTTAGCTGCCTGTTTTTGTACTTTGTCATAATATGAATAAAATTTCAGACATCTGATGTCCATGCTGTGATTTCCTTTTTAAAATGACTTATGGGACTTAACAGCCAACTTCATAACAGAGTTTTAATGGATGAGACATCTTGAATTCTGAAGATGCAGACATGACTGATAACCACCAAAGCAAAGAGCACATTTACCATGTTTTGTTGATTATCTCTGCCATCAACAGTTAAGCTTTTCTCTTTCTATAAAAGATAAAAGGCCATCTACATTTCCCTTTGGGTTTGTGCTAATTGCTTTAACAGATGAGGGCCTGGGGTGTGGGTGTTCAGCGGGCAGGGGTGAGAGGTTTAGCTTGCTGTCGCTCTCCCTTCCACGGAGAACAAAGGAAAGTTACTCTGTTCCCACCCGGGCACACTCAGGAGTATTTTGCCTCTTAAACCAAGCAAAGCCCATTAAGCTGAAGAAGATAATTTCTCATCTTTTAAATGAACAGCATCAAAATCCAAGCAAATCCTTAATCACAGTAGCCTACAAAAAGTAAAAATATTATGCCTTGGCTGTAGATAATGTATTTCCAGTGACAAAGCCTATCATTTTAACTGATTTGTTTCAACCTTTACTGTTGGTCTCTCTCTGTAGAGACTGACAGGAGCTCATGAAGTTTTATCCATCCCAACTGTATCCTAAAAGAAAACTTCTTCCCTGAAACACTTTTAAGCTCTCCAAGGCAAGTGGAGAAATATATGTGCTGTAATAGAAAGAGCACTTTCCCTGACCACCAAACGTCTTAAAGTAGTGACTCCACTGTTTGCAGGGTGACAGCAAATGACACTCAGAGAAAGAAGTCACATATAGAATTTAAAGGAAGAGCCTGCACACTATGAGCTCATGTAGAAGCTGGAGCTTCGATCCTGTGTTCATGAATAAGCTGCAAAGTTCAAAAAGCCCAGCAAGTAGGACTGAAATGTGTCTCAGGCTGGAATACTGTGCTCATACCCCAGAGATTCCTCTTTTCTCCTGCTCTTCTGGCCCCCAAAAGAAGGGCAAAGAAAAGCATCACCTAATACATTTCCATCACTGAATGCACTTTCAGTGCTAATTACATTTTTTAATGGAAAGATGGAAATGAAGAATGCCATTAAAAGCAACCATACACCAAGATTTCTTACCAGGAGTATTTAAGTCTTAAAAGACTTTCTAAACTAGGAACCAATAAACAAATAAAACTGTTTAAAAAGCAGAAAATTGCTTTGATGTCAGGGAGGACATTAATTCCACTGCCCTAGCTGTGAGGGAAGCCTTACTGTGCTTGGCTGAGTGAGCTTCCCTTCTCCTGTGACTACAGACACTGCCAACTCTGCGTTGTGCCCCTTGCACAAATCAGGCTGTAGACCTTGGCAAGAAATGAAACTGTAAATACTGTGATAGGCAAAGGCATGTTGCTTAATCATGCAAATAGCATGATATCTCCCCCTCTCATCTCCCCCTTTTCATTAATTTAATTTAATTTAATTTCTAGGCCATTAAATCATACAGCGAAGGCTCGATATAAACTCAGGCCTTCACAGGCCAGGCAGAAGAGGATCAGATTTCTGAGTAGCAGCTTATCAGATGGATGAGGCAGCAAAATAAAACCAACAACTCTAAACCCAGGCTGTTTAAATGACCTTCAAGTACAACAGTGAATAGCTAAAATAGCTCTGCTAAGCTCCAGGCTGCTGAGGTACCACTGGGCTGTGACGCTGAGCTGCCTTCAGCACCAAAGACAGATTATGTCAGATTTTCCCCTGCATTTTCTGCCTGTCTTAGGAGGCTTTATTTTAATATCTGAAGTAGATTATCCCATAACAGTATCTGCAGGACACAAACCTAAAGAAAAGAAAAAGCCTGCTGTCTTGCTGTTTAGAGTTAATACAAAAACGATGCACATCAGTCGCTCATAATTAAAAGTCACTAAATATTCACAATATAAATAATAGTTCTTTCAGGACTCTTTTAAGTAAATTAATTTTACAGTATCCTTTTGATTGTTCCAAACCAACAACAGTGACTACTGTTAGCATCTTAATCTGCATATGAATAGAAACACTAAGAAGGATTATTACAATTGTCTATTGTGCAATGAACTGTTTAGTGAGTTGTATTATTTTGTGCAGATTGTCCCTAAAGCACAAATCTGTGTCTCTACATGGGTCCTCTAGGGCTAGATGCTCCCTCAGAGGTCAGGGGTGGCAGAGGTGTGCACTGGAGAAAGAGTGCTTTAGGAATTAATTAATAATTAGTGGAAGGGAATTCTCCCCTCCTTCCCAGGGGACATTGGCCCATGTCCACAACAGAGGGAATGCTGTGCTAGGACACTGCCAAGGGGAGACAACACCACTGCAGTCCTGATCCATGTAACCACACCAAACTGTATGGAGAGAGGGCAGTGACCCTCTCAATTCCTCGAGAGGCAGCTCTAAGGCCCAGGCAGCCTGTGCAGAACCTCAGAAAAGAGGCAGTTCATGCCCTGTCCTTCTCCCAGCTGGGCTGTCATGAATTAAGACCTGAGACAGGAATTAAGTGCAGCAAAACCCCAAAAGAGGAGAACTAAGTTTGACTCAAAGCCACATTAATTGTATTTAGCTTTCCCCCCAAACTAAACCAGACTGAAGCAAAGCATCAGAATTTCAGTCAACAAACTGCTAGTCCAGATCTCCCCTGGTACACATCTGGAGGACACAACCACAGCCAGCTACAAGTTATTCCTTCAGCATGCTCCTTTCCAAGGCCACTGCTGTCAGCTTCCTAAGCAGAGTCACGGGGGAGCAATTTGCCAGTCTCCAGTACAACTCACTCTGCCACTCACACCTGTCACATTCAAGGCAAGAAGACAGTGCAAGAGTTAAAATCACACTGCCCACAGTCCTGATCATTCCACATGAAATCCCTTTGTCTGCTTTCCTTGTGGACTAAATTGCATCAGCCCTAAAAGGAAGTACCAGAAATGTTTGTTTCTTGCAACACTCATGGAACGATTTGGGAGATGAATGGGAAGCTGAGGTGACAGGCTACGTCCTCATCTGAGATGCTGAATCACACTGATGTACCTGATCCTGATACAGTGTTGAGCACTCTCTAAATAAAACTAACTTTACATTCTCTACGGCACATGAGGCACCAGATTTACTCTCCTGTTGCCCAAAGTATCTCTCCGACTTGTTCGAAGCTGCTTTGCATTTAAAGCCTGATTTAATTATTATTTAATTAAAGCCATTTCATGGCTGTTACCCAGAGAGCATTTCATCAGGCACTGACTGAAATCCTTGGGCCAGCCTTACTGAAATCAGAGCTTTAGTTACTGCCCTGTTATCCTGAAGCAGCCAGAGTTTACCCTTCACAATCAGCTGGGAGGTTCCATCCCGACTGTTATTTAGAGTATTGGCTCACAGCTGCCACTGTTTTGTAATGGAGGTGAAACATTTTCATGGGTTACTCCCTTTGGTTATAGCTGCCTTATATCCTTAATGCTTGCTTTGCTCCTTTAAAGACGAAGTGTCAGAAATATTAGAATTTCTTTTATATCTATCTCAAGTCTTGGGGAGCTTTCAGCCTCTTGGGGAAGCGATGGGCCTGAGGTCATGGAATTTTTCTTCACCTCTGTGCAGACAACATATTTGTCTTGGACTTAGCAAATCCAGGAAGAGACAGAATTATTTCAATGCCACTTATTTTCCCACACAGGGGACTCTTTTCTTCCCTAAGATAAACTGTTTTTATGGACAGAACAGGAAAATAAAGTATCATGAGATATGTTCCTTGCTCTAGATGACCCTGCTTAAACAGGGGGGTTGGACTAGATTATTTCGAGACATTCCCTCCCACCTCTAACATTTTGTGATTGTGGGAAATAGTCTCCCATCAGCACAAGGCTGAAAACTGCTAGAGAGCAACAAAGTTGGAGGGACAGGAAGAATCCTAAGAGTTAATGTTTAACTAACAAAAAATCAGTATTGATGTTTAGAAGTCCAAATAGTGTCAAAGAAGCTGAAGTAAACATCAAATCTGACACATTATTTGTAGGTGGTGTTTTTTCTTCTTAGTGACCTTAGATACACTGTCATCTCAGGGAATACTTATCAAATTACAGAATTCTTTCAAATTTATGTGCAGCAAATAGAGTCTGCAGCGGGCAGACTGAACTTATTTGAAAACACGAGACATAGGATATTAAAAATATATTTGGAATCCAGAAATGGGCATTCTGCAGCATAGAGTTAATCCATAATCATTCAGCATGGCTCCTGCTGAAAGTGGGGAAATTAGATACCTCAGAGTACTATAGCCATGTATGTCACATGTCTGGCAGAATGAAATGCAGCTCACCTGACAGCTCATATTTAAATGTGCCTCGAGTGCTCAAGAAGGCCCCAAGATTCACAGTCTATCTTTGTGCAAACACTCACAGGTACTCCTGTTACTTTTCATATTGAATTTAAAAATGCAATCTGGGGAAAAAAATCAACCTGTTCCAGAAATGCTTAACCCACCCAAAAATTCATAGTTGCTAACAACGAAGAGGTTAAACTTGATGAGTTGTTTGAATCAATCCAGTAGGTGAAAGGATTTAATGTTGTGACTACATTGGACACAAATAAATAAAAGAATGATTAGTCAGTTTTTGCCATAATTTGATCCAGCAATGCTGACAATACACACAATCCTGAGGTCAGCTGGTACCCAAAATATGCCCCATATCAGGAAGACATTGTGCAGGCACAGTTTAACAAAGGAAATCTTTTTAGCACACTGTGTCACAGTAATGCAATGGTATTTGATAATTTCTACTTGAACCTTTCCTCAATGAACGCATTTAAGGACAAATTTAAAAAGTGAGGATTTGGTTCTCTGTTAATGTAAAATAGAAGATCAAATTAAACCCCCAAACCAACATGAAATCTACAGCTCTGATTTATCATTATCTACTTCCTCCATACTGAGTCCTGTCCCTGCCCTTTTGGTCACAGACCTACATCCCAAAGGCAAAGCAGCACGATCTAAAAAAGTTCCAGGTTGAATGTAGTAACCTCAATTTTATCCTTTCTTAAAATTTTTGTTTAAACCTCATGTTATTTTAACAAAACTTGTGAGTTCATGAGCTGTGTTGCTATTTTTAACTTCCCAAACGGCCATTTGTGAGTCAGTCAATGCAGACCTCACCATTTTAAGGCTGATTTGAGAGCTTGAAAGCACTAAAAATAACTGCTGGAATGGAATCTGCACGCTGAACAAATCACTACGTCTTTAACACAGCAAGAGCAGCAAAGTTCCAATGTCCACAATCAGGGCAGCTCCCTGCCAAACAAATACAAAGTTAATTCTGTAGTAACATCAGAATGGCTTAAATGCATTCCTCAGCTTTTCCACTTGATTGCTCTAAGCCTTTATGGACAGCCAGCTGAGCAGATAGGCTTGGCATAACAGAGCTATCCCTGTACAATTTGTGTAACCACACTTCAGGAGAAGTAAAAGGAAAAAAAAAAGAAAATTAATTCAAGAAATTTAACAACTATTTTTAAAGCTACATTTAAAAGCCCCTAAATTTCTTTAAAGGCATTCCATTATTCATCCACTGTAACAATCAAGTGTTATTTCTGAACACTCTCAACTGAACTGAAATTCCAATAAGTCCTAGCTATGATTCCCACTTGGCTGACATGTGAATAGATTCATGAGCCGAAGAGAACCATCAGTTTCTCACTCTGCTCTCCTGTTTGCCATGGGCTCCATATTTCCACCTGTTTAACTCCAAGTGCAATGATTTGTAATGCATTAAATTATAGTTTCTGGAGTTGTGTCAGCTTTGCTGATCTCAACAGTTACTTTCTGTGATGGCCACTGACCTGCTCTGATAGGAATATGCACCTCATTCCTAATGGGCATCCAACTGGCTTTAATTTCTGGCCATGGGCTCTTGAAACCATGCTAGATTAAAATCTCTAGTATCTCATATTTTCTCTGGGGAAAATACATATAACTGTAAATATATTCAGGTTTAGACTGAATTCAGCTCTTGCTAAGAGCTAGTTTGATTGCTGATTTCAAACAAATTATCTGACAAACATAGCTCTATCCTTGGCTTACGAATCACTGCTCGTTTTTTTTTCCAGAGTTACTCATAAATATCCAATCAACATTTTATGTGAACAAATAATTTCTGACATTCTCTGTGCTTCCCAATTGGACAAATGATGGTTAATGAGCAGGACAAAAAAAAAAAAAAA
>VZTN01010024.1:67664-83157 GCA_013400515.1 Erpornis zantholeuca
AAAAATCCCCTCTTCACAGAAACGCATTGTGGATACAATCATTCCATAAACATTTCTGCAAATAACCACACTCGGCAAGTGCTGAACAATACCAGGGAGAAACTAAGCTGAAGCTGAAGTGCTGATCAGAATCTGAATGAAGGCTGTGGAAGTAATATGGCTCACATAATTACAGAGGGAGTTAAATATGCTTTCATGGGAACTGAACTTGGGCCATGAATTCTAAATGAGCCAGTGGATGACTTCAATTAATGGAATGACATAATAAAATTATCAATAAAACTAAAGTAACTATAAAGTGAATTTTCCATCTACTGTATTAACCACCTTCTCTAATAGTTAATAACATAATGTTAAGAATTTGAGAAACAAAAATCTGACCTTCAGAACTTCTGTGTCTGATGAAGTAATGAGAGACAGAATAATATCAATCAAAAGAATGTTTAAATTGACAACCATCCCACAATTACTACATCATCCATCTCCAAGTGCTCTACATGTGCTCCAATAACTGTTAGTTTTATGCTGAATTTAGATTGTAAGCGACAATTGGTTTTAAAAACTGCTGATCGAACTGCCAATTTGCAATGAGAAGAGACATCTTTAAAATATGGATAACTCTAGTAATAGCTACATAACATTCAACTCTGATCTATTTCAAATTAATGCACTTGCAAAACGTGCAATGTTCACTTAGTATTAGATTATGAGACTAGACTGCAGGTACCCCACACAGCTGCCCTGTTTCTCCAAAAGTGTGAAATAAAACCATTTCCAAGTTAGCCAAGGAAAGCCCTGCCCTTCTTTTGTGGCTGTACTACATCACCTCATGCAAGTAGGGCTCGTTTGCAAGGCAGCTTTGGGCCCCAAGATCAGGGCATTAACCAAGCACTGCAGAAAGCAGCAGCAGCCCCAAAACCATGACACCCAGAGGATTTTGGGGCTGTGGGCCCCACAGCCCTTCAGCACCAGCCCACAGCTCTGAATCCAAAATCTAGTCCCAGGTTTTGGAAGCCCAGCAATATCTGAACTCCACATTTTTAAATGTTTTGATATTTTAACCTGCTAACCTGCTGAAATAATTTTGACCAAAACTAGCCATACAAAAAATCACTTACTATAGCACAGCACAAGGAAAAAAAAAAAAACAAACAAACTGGAAATGTATATGTGTTTTTATTTCCCAGATGAGAACAGTTCTGAACTGTTGTATAATATTCAGGATAACAACTCTAATCTCTTCTACATTAAAACAGTACATGAGAGCTTGAAATGCTTGGATAATTTTAAATTCTTAGGCACTGCAGTTGCTCTCAACAGTTTGTTTCAATTACATTTTCAATGCAGTTTTTTTTTATTACAGATATTCTGGGCAAATTGCCTTAAAAATGTAAACTAGGGAAGAAAGCTCTTACAGTGACCATGAGTAATAATTATTTGAATCTTATAAAATTCAAAAAAACAATCAAAAGAAGGCCTTACATAGCCTGAAAATCAATTAGTTTGATAATCCACTTGCCTTCTTCTGGCATCAGCCCCACCTATTTAACAAAATGCTGAATAAATTGTTTCTGGTCAAACTTTAAAGACAGCAGATATATGTTCCTCTCCTTCCAAATCAAAAATAGACACAGCAGCTGTGGACAAGATAACCAGAAAAGATGATAATGATAGATTTAGTCATACAGAAAGGCAGCAGTTTCAAGATGAAGAAAAGAACCCAAAGGCTGAGAGGAAAATGAAACACCTAAAGCAATACAGAAAACAGGCAAGGTAATGATAACACGACACACAAAACACAAAGTGAAAATACTTCATAAATTATTAAAACAGAATCTGTGAGGAACCTTCTGTGATGTACAGCATCATCAACTAACCAGTTTCTCTTAAAAGCAACAACGAACAACCCTCCCAAAGAAATCACGCACTGAGAAAGCCCCTGGTCTGTGAGCTGTGTGGTCAGCGGAGGGGAGCAGAGGTGTTAACTGATTAATTGATTAATGCTACTGTCTCTCCACAGGAGCATCCTCTGTGGCCTCAGGGTGCTGCTCTGAGCTCTCCACAAGCTCCCTCACTACTGTTTTTCACTGACACGATGCATTATTCTTTTCTGCAGTAATGTGATGAAAGCCAAGTTTATCAAGCCTAGGTAAATTACATCAGATTTTTTGCCAGCTGAAGTTTCTATTATCTCTATGGAAATCCTGCTTTACTAGGCAAAAGCTGAGGAACTGAATGTCTTTGATAGCATTTTCTGAGTACCCTTCTGACATTGCTTCTGATCAGCATTTGCAATCTTTCCTCCCATTAAAGGTTAACTTATGCTTCTCTATCTTTTCAGCACATCTTCTAATATATGGAAAATTGCACCACTACCTCTACTGTAAAATATTAAATAGTTCTGCTATCATAAAAGAGCTCTTATCCATTCTCTGAGATGAGCATTTCCCTTTTATTTAGAAGAATGGATGAGTGAACAGATACAGCATATTACAGACAACTGCTTTTATTCCTGTTATATTTTGTGGTTGGGGGTTTTATTTGCTTTTTCAAACACACATCTTCTGTGGCACTGGCCAAGTTATCTTTGACTCTCCTGCTGCATCTTCCTGCTTAAAGGAGCAGTTATTTCTCAATCAGAAAAATGCTTGGCTTTTTGTTTTTTTCTTAGAGCATTCTTGGCTCCAAGTTTTGAAGTAATTCAAGTTCTTAATATTCTTCCTCACAGCACTTAAAAGAACTGAACTACTTTTTGAATTCTTGCTTTTTAATGTCACCTCGAGTCCTGGAACCTGAATGTCAAGATTAGTGCTTTAGCCAGATCACTAATTTCAGCTTACAGTAGTATTTGCCTTTTTCATTATTCATGCTCACCTTCACCAGTGATCCTGTACACTAGGGAAGAATATAGATTTAAGAATCATATAAGACATTTTCAAGTTTTTTTTCATTCTACACCATTCTATTGAAACAAAGATAAAATTTCTTCAAAACAAAACCATTCCTCCAAGACTACAAAAATCCTATATGCTTCCAAATGAGAAAATCGATGTTACTCTTAGGAAAAAAAAGATTAGTTTTTCAATTCTCTCATTTCACCATGGTTGGAGTTTCAATTCCAAGTGAACAGTTCTCTCAATTCTCACAGGCACCCGCAATGTTTTCACACTACATGGTTTCAAACACAAAAATAAATAAGCAGGAATATCCATTCCATTATTTCCAAATTGAGGGATGTAAAAGATATTCCCTCTGATCCAGAATAATGCAGTTCTACAGCTTTTTTCCTCTGCTTTTGTTTTCAGCTAGTGAAGTGTAACATACAAAAGACCTATCCCAAGTCTGAAACCTGAAGAAGGACCTCTTGTGCTTATTACTTTGAATTCCTTGCCTTTTACTCTCTGAACAGCGAGTGGCATTCATTATGTCAGATACTTTCATAAAATGAAGAGACAGGTTGGTCTCTGTCCTATTATAATAAAGACCTGTGTTCAGCTGCCAAATAGAGTGTGCAAATCCTTCAGACCCATCAGATCCACACTCACCAGCTAAGAATTCAACACCACTGATCTTCACCTGCAATGAAAAACTCTCTTATTTAGGTTGGAACAGACTTTTAAGATTGAGCCCAACTGCAAACCTAACACTGCCACAGCAAGCACAGAAATAATTCACCCATGGCAAATGGCTCAGCATGAAACTGCTCCAAAACCAGAAATCAGATTAGCAGATTATCCCTCTGAAACTTTGCACTGAAGGAAATAATGAGAACTTGTCCAGAATCAAACTTACGGGGAAAGATTAAAGAAAAGAAAATAATATACAAGGTGAAATGTCTTCATCCACAAAACATCTCCAAGAAGAAAGCACTGCACTGTCTGTGCTAGGCCAAGAAGGACTGGTTGGTGTTGGAAGCCTTTGAAACATCTCTGTAGCTCCCTGATGTACCTGTCATATATTCTAAGGAAGCTGCAGCTTTGAAAAAGTGTTGCTGGATTCAGCTTCTCATGTATACAGAGAAACACTCGACTTTGAAAAGGATTGCAAAAAACTACCACCAAATTTTGCTTCCCTTGCAAACAAGGTCACAATTCCTATTAACTTTACTATGATCAAAATTGGGATTTATGCACTGAAAGAAATTAGCAGAAATATAAATAGCCTTAATAAACTACTCAGCAGGAATGTCTTATATAAGACATTAATTGCCATAACAATTTACAGACTATATTTAAAATAAAAAAAATTATAATTTTTTAATGCTTATAACCATGCTTGCCAGGCAGTTTCACTGACTCTCTAAATTATCTTCTATCACTTGGGTGTTGCCTTTTCCTGGTCTTAAAATTAAACTAAAACACGGTTTATTGGGAAAAGGGTTTTTTACCTCGGTATTTATTTCAGCATCCTTGGGTACAGCACTTTGTCCAGGTGGAATGCCCCGAAAATGCATGCACCACCCTCACACCGAAATGCACACAATTAGAGGCCTTGCTAATTAGCATATTTATCAAAGATTCCCCAGTGAGAGGCTGGAGTGAACCCCCTGTTCTGAGGAACCTTCCCCCTGGATGGGCCTATCTTAGTTTACAAAAATGTGTTCTGGAGAGGACCTTGGTGTCTGGGGCTCCCAGGATGTTTGGTCTCCTGGTTTAACAGTGCTGTGGGTCTGAGCTGAGTTATCAGACTTGGAAAGTTACAGGTGTGTAGGCTAAAAGCACTAAGAATACATAAACTATATAAAAGGGTATGTAAGAGGGGTATAAAAGAAAAAGCAAAAAATCATCCTGGCATCATGGGCCTCTGCTGAACTGAGAAACCTAAACTGGGGGGGAAAGCAAGGAGCTATTTATTGTGGAAAAATATCTTTGCTCCCAGAAACCATGCACGTACATAAAAGTTAGTGTTAGGCCCAGTGCTTGGATCATTCCACAAGACTTCATGAAAAAGGCAAAGAGAAACAATGAGCTGGCAGTGCTGTCAGCTGCAGCCCCTGGAAGAAGAAGAGCACAGACCCTGGGAACCAGACTGGCCAGGCAGGCTGCCTCTCTGCACTGGAATAGTGACAGACTCCCTTGCCTGGACTGAGAGAGGAGCGACCACAGCGTGGCTGCAAAGTACCCAGGCCAAGAGAGCTGTGGATTTTTGTACAGCTCAGGTTCTGTACAGCCCTCTGTGTGTCTGCACCCCTGAAAGGATCGTCCCCAAGTGGGTAGCTGCCAAGTTCAGCCCAACATGTTAGACAGAAATGCTGCTGTCAGATCAGGCTGCCTCATACACAGGTGCTCAATGTGTCTAACATTGGCCTCCAAGACCAATGTGAACATCAGCCCCGAGTTTCCATGTAGCTGAGAGCTGTTAAACAGCTGCTGTGCTCCCTTTACTGCCTAAAAAAGGCTGCCTGCAATGTTTTTATTGTAGACACCTCATCTTCAGGGCAGTGATTTTTCAACTCTGAAGGGCCAGTCATTGATCCATCTGCAGGTTTTGTTGTGTTCTCCCTTGTTCCCTGACAATCCCTGCATGTGGGGCCTTCTGTTAAAATATTTTCTTGCACAGAGCATCAGTTTGCAATGCTTATGTGTTTTGCACACACACACTTAACAAACTTCTAAATAACAGAAGCCCTTTTCTGAAATGTATGAAAATTATCTGTGTATGAACAACCATTGTGTTAAGAGATTTGACTGAGAAAAACATCATTTTTATAAAAATACATATGATAAACATTTTAAAAGAAGAATTCATGACCCATACTAAGAGTTTTCAGAAGTTTAGAGGTTTCTGGGAGTTTTTGCAACTGCTCTCAGTACTTCAGGCACTGTGCTTAGAATACAAGATTGTGCTTTCAGGTCAGAGTCTTGAACAGTGTGAACTGGCACAGCTTTATGTGTTGGCAGGACTCCCTTCCAGTACCTTCAGTGGAGATGCAATAATTCATACCAGGCAGGACTGTAGTCACCTCTATCAGTTCTGCAATCTCTTGCAAGAATATGAAATTATATAAATGGGTGTCCCTTCTCGCCTGCATTTCTTTTCTAGTGATTCTCCCCATTTAGTCTCCTGACCCTGGTCCTCAACTTGAATTCCTCCAAATTTAACTGGTTTCTATTGACTTTCACATCACTGGATGAGCTCTGGGGTTTAACTGCTTATAAATTGAGAATTATATGAGCCAGAAGCTATTGAACAAGGGAACAGAACTGCCCATTATCCCCTCAGTCACAAGCAATTTTCAAGGTAAATCTGTACTTAAAATATCACTTCATTGATTAATGGTACTTATTTATTATATAATAAAGTCTCTAATAATGTGGTATTTCATTCTCATAAAAGAATCTTCCAAACTATCACTCAGGAGCAGTTTTAATGCAAGTGACATGCTGTCATCTGCCTGCCTTCAAGATTACAGGCCTGGTTAAACAGCAGTCTTAAACAACAACAAACATCCAGGCTCAGGCAGATCCCAGAATTAAGGAAGGGAACACAGTCAGGCCCGGGGCATGTACTTACTGCAACTACAACAACCACTTTTTCCATGCAAAACAGGGGCACAGCTGGAAATAGATCTTTTAAGGCTTAAACATAAGACTGAGTTGTTGCTTTACTTCAACAAGGTCAGGAATTAGAACTGTACCTTTATCCTCTTCTACAGGAACCACTTAAAAACATCCCAGCAAAACCCCCAGAGCCTCACACGAACTTTATGCTTTATGTACTATTTTGCCAGTACTATTCTTCTGCCTTCACATTTATCTCCTCTCACTGCCAAGCCACCTCATCTCCCAGTTTCTCTGATTCCCTTTATCATCACTCTGATGGGGAGCTGCTGTGCTTTGCCTCTAAGCTGATCCTATGTGATTAAAGCAACACGATTTCTACCACTGCTAGCCTGGTTTAGCTCCTGTAGTTAACTATTTTACCATGTTTCATTTACTGTGTTGGCTGTTTCAGTGCTTGCAGAAGCCAGTTTTGTTCAGCTGTGCAAAGCAGCTGCACAGCAGGAAAGGCTTGATGTGACAGGCTAACACAGACACTAACAGCCTCCTACAAACAGTGACCAGCAGCACACCAAAGGTACCAAAACCACCTGATGGCCTTGGTTTGAGCACATCCAGCAGCTGCCTGGTACCCGTGGTGGCTGGAGAAGAGCAGCAGATGCTCAGGTGTGATGGGGGTGTTCCTGCTGACGAGTCTGGGGAGTTATGCCAACACTCTGTGTGCTGCTGTACAGATGGAGCAGTAATGACAGTGCTGGTTTGGGCAGGGAGTGTCTAAAGGCAGGAATGGAAAGATGTGATGCTTAGGGAGCAATAACCTTCAGCAACAGAATCAGGGGAGGATGTGCTACTTAGGCAGCCATGCTGTTCAGATGCCACCACTTAGACAAGGAAGCTCTCAACAGAATCTCAAATTATCTGGGCAGCATTTTGTAATTAATTCATTCTTACTGAAGGTAAAGGAATAGCAATTCTTCCCTTAAATTCATGTGAATGCATTGCAGGATCATCACCCATTTTGGTTTCTCCACTGATTGAACATCCAAGGTGCTCTACTCAGTGGAATCCTAACTCCTGAAGTGTGCAGTCTCCTGGGGACCAGGACAAAATACAGCTGCCCTGGAGGACACCCTCTGAAGATGGAGGGAGGGTAGGAAAGACACCTAATCACAGATTTTAGTTTTCCAAGTCCCTTCTGTCTTTTCAGGCCAAGCCAAATACCCTGCTGTGATGAATTCTTTCACATTAGTAGTATCAGAGGATTACAGAAATGAACAGTTTAGATTCTGATTTCCCATTCCATCTTACTATTTAACCACACATAAGATTCACATCAGTTTCTCTATCTGTAGAATGGAAGTACGAAATAAACACAGTCATAAAGCACTCCAAGCTACTTGCAAGGAAGGAAATGTGAATATGCCAATGTTAGTTACTGTACACACAGAGTGGATTGCTGAGAGGTTTGGAAATCTGAATCACAGAAGTCTTACCATCACTAATCCTGATTCTATTTAAAATTAAACTGGAACACCACAGGGAAAACTACTTCTGAACATTTCATTGTAATATTTTTGGATATTTCCTTGCCATTTTCTACTGCTTTTAATTATGAAGAAACACATTATGTTTTTGATACTGTTTACAAGAAAATGGAGCATGGAATTTTAATGTCAGGTATGCAGATCCCTTTCTACTGACTTTGATGATTTCTTTCCCATATAAAGCATATTAAAAGGAAACAGTAGCTGCACCTATGACTGTAAAACAATTCCTTGATGTTAAACACCTTATTTAAGCCACTTCAGATGCAAAAAGATGAAAATCCAAAAACATCTGAAAGCAGCTAGTGGGGGAATAAAATGAAGTTACCAAGTTTAGAAGAGGAGCTGTAGCAGTAACTAAGAATAGCAACTTAACTGCCTGTGAGGGAGTGGTTCCTGGCAGCCAGATATATTATTGCACATCTAGATGCAAGTGTGCCAAGTGGTGGCAGCAATAAAACTGTAAATGGAATAACTACAACAGAAAAACTTTGCATCCGAGCTAAGAACGGCACCACCCAAACATTCCATCAGGCAGTCCTGAACCAGGGCACTAATCTGTTTTGGTAAAGACTGCCAGGTGGGCAAAACTTCCCCCTTTACATAGCATTTCACCACTTCTAGAATAAAATTAACATCTTAGTATATTTTGTGGCTACTGGCAAGATCACTAAAATTTAAAGGAGTATTTATACAAATATTTCCAAAATGCAGGAGAAAAGGAGCATGGCTGGGCTGCAGCTCTGCTGGAGCAAGAGGCACAACATGAGCAGTGGAAATCTCATGGAAGTATGCTGAGTGATGGTTGTTAGTTCTTTCCCTCTTAATGCCATAACCCCTAACACAGGGAAAGTCTAACTCTCTTTTGAAAAAGTTCTCAGGCATTACTGGGATCTTACCCAAATTTGGGCCTTTTTGGATGTTGTTTTTAACATTAGCTAAAAAATGGAAAACATAGTAATGGGGAGGAGACACAGCATTTTTACTTTGAAGGAGCAGAATCTTTTCAAGAGAAGTTTCTCTTGCCTCTCTCCCCTCTGTCATTTATTTGCTGCTATCTCATTTGTACAGAACTTGAGCTGACATTCAAAGGTAGTTTTTTATCTAGTGAATAACGAACTGCACTAATTGAAGTGACTTCTGTTATTGTTGTTTGTCTCTCAACTATAATTAAAGTTTCTAATTGGAATTTACAGGCATGCCTGCAGTGTGTTGTTCTCACAGATGATGTGCCAAGGGAGTCATGGTGCCCTCCCAGAGGATGAGGAATAATGGCTCTGGCTCAGGGGTGAATTGCCCAGCTCCTTCACAAACACCAAGGACTGTCTTGCAAACCTCCTGCAGGTAAACAGTGGTTCCCACATCATTGTGTGACAAATAAGGCACAGCTCATGCAGTGAGTGAGTCTGATGGATGGGATTTTCAGATATTTCTGGCTTCATCATCCATAATTTACTCAAGCACGATGCCACTAGTGATCAATATTAAAGGTCCTCAGTGAAGGAAGGCAGTGCAGAACGGAGTTGCAGCATGTGCAACTTAGCAGGGAAGGAGAGAATTGTATCTGCAGCTCCCCAAACTCAGGTTTCCTGTTCACTATGAGGTAAAGGCATGGGACAAGACCACTGCTCTTTGTTTATTTCTGAGATACTATGAGGATTCATTTGCTGTATAGTCAAATCAGGTAACTGACAATTCCTGGGTAAAACCACATTCCATAACTTCATAGGGTGGAGCATTATTAGAGTCCTTTCAAGAAAGCAAATACAAAGGGTAGTCAGGTAAAAAAATCATTCAAACTGAGGGATTTTTCAGTTTCTCCAATCACTCCCACAAGTATATCCATTTCCTTTATGTCATTTTTGCATATGGTATTTTTAAGGTTAAATAATCTGCACATCTGTCTTTGACAAGCATGTTCTAGGCCATGCAACACTATTTTTCCTGTCAAGATTTGCCTCGAAACCCTTTCACTTATGCCCACGTACTTAGGGGAGACACATGTCTTAACCCTCTTGTCTGTCAAGTTAGTGAATTCAGCTGTTATGTAAGCAAATGGGAAGGTTTTGGTAATTTGAGTCTTTGGAACATACTGGAGTAATAAGCCAACAGAAGAGAAAGTAAAAAAGGAGATTTAGAGGAGGTGTTTTCACAAGAACAGGGTTTGGAATTTGACACAGCTTTATGGTGTGAAGAAGGTGACTGTACAATTCAGATTTCTGGAAATCAGTAAATATATTAAGTAAAAAACCATGTTGCTTCAGATAATGCACAAATAAACTGTGAGTACACCTAGGTGTGTATGCAAAATGTTTTAAAATGCATTGCTTCATTCATATGACATGCATAGTTAAGGATCAGAAATCAAAGCTTTTATCAGCAAATCTGGGTCAGTGCTGACTCTCATATTCCTTGAATCCTTTCAAAATGAATAAATCAACTTCCTTGTCAGAGCATTAATATACCAGTGCTTCTCAATTTACAGCAGAAATAATGTTCTGTCTCTCTATAAAAGAGCTACTAAACATCTTACCGAGGGATTGTTGCAGTAAAACAATGACAGGTACAAGCTGGTTCCTCCTACACAATCTGCTTAAACCAGCAGCAAAATCAGAGATCATTAGACAAACTAACCTGTGGTGTCATTCCATGGCAGATATACATGATTGGGATATTCTCTGTGTCTGGCCCTTGATCAAGGCACAAATCACTTTTCAGGGAATTCTGCAGCTAAAATAAACAGAAAGAAAAAGAAATCAAGCAAGTTTTACATGAGAAAAAGATGGTGTGATTACTTTCTTTTCTTTGAAAAAATAAATCATATGTAGTTGAGCAAAGAAATATTCAAAATTAAAATATGTTGCAGTGGAGATCTTGAAGAGAAAGCATCTGGATTAAATTCTTCCTTGCAGATAATCTGGCACTACTGATTTCAATAATGTCACATAAAGTTTCAAAAAAGCCTTCAGAGATAGCAATAATTTTTTGATATGTGTTTTAAAAATATTTAATCTCTGGTACACACTATATACAGGACTTGAATGTATCCTGCAGAGCAAGACAGATGAAGTATTAAACAGCTTTTAAGAATCACTTAGGAGAGTATTCTGATTTCTGAAAATAATTCAAAAAACTGCTTTCAGGTGACACCTGGAGACTTCAGGGCAATTATTATGCACCAGCTCCTCTGATTATTCTGGCCTAACCCACACACAGCAATGAACAGACTGCAAAATACTTGGCCCTGGTCAGCACAAAGCCCTGTGAAAATCCTGGGCAATGCTGAGACAGAGTTTTCTGAAAGTGAAGTGCTAAATTAATGAGCACAGACAGCTGGGAGGTCTGTTCAAAGTGTGAGGACAAAGATGTGGACTGCATACCCACAGACATGTGTAAAGGTGTTCAGTGATGTAAGATTGGCTCAGAGAACAGGAGACAAGTGTCTGATGGAGGGAGTGGAGATGTGGTTTGCTGTGATTAACTGGGCAGTTCTGTCAGCTGTGCACAGGAGCCTCTTTTGAGGAAAACAAATTCATATCCTTAGGAAGGAAGCCTAGAACTGCACTAGCACATAAGCGTGGACAAGCCAGAGACTGAAGATAGGCAGTGAATAAAATCAAAACCATCATCTCTACAAGACTTCCAACTCCAAACCCAACTCTAAATCCAGTAATGGACAGGACGAATCTCATCATTAAAGAGAAAATATGCATTAGGTATCAATTCTGGCATTACTCTCAAGAATTAAATCCTTGAGAATTAAATAGAATCTTCTCTCTCAAAGCTTTCTATTCCTTATTATAATGTAACCATAGCCATGACTCTAATCACAATCAGATATTTAAGCACCACTCTCTACCCAAACCAATTATAAATATCAGCCTTATCAATCCATGCCTGGGTCCATCATTACCTTTGTGCTTTCAAAACCTCTTCCATGAACTCCAATCCCAATGCTTGTCCTGGTGCTAATGTAATAAATTTTTCCACAACAATCCCCATAATAAAGGAAGAAAAAACCAGAAACAAAGCAGCCACCAACCTGTTCACTAATAATGCTATTTCAAAACCTGAGGCCCAGATTCTCAGGAACTACCTCTTTCCAAAATCTAGTGGCTTTATGGCAACCAATAATTAACCTGGGTAATGCAATTTTAGCCTACCAAGACTTAATCTTAAGCATTACCAAAATATAACAGACAACCCCTGTGCTGAAACCCAGAAATAGTCAGTCAATACTGCCACATCTGCTCCCTTTCAAACTTTGAGCCTTACAGAATGCAGATATAAGCTAGGCTGCCAAAATTTTGAATTTGCAAAATTACCGCAAACATCAAGGTTGCCATCAGGGTGCCAGTCATTCCACTGAATACAAGAGTTTTGGCCCAGTGACAGCACTTGCTTCTAAACTAGGAGGGCACTGCACAGTTCAAAAAGAAATTTCCCTCCCAAATATTCCCTGCCACCAACCCCAACCCTATCTATATGCCACAGCATAAACTAGACCTGAATGATGCAACTATTTCCCAGACTCTCACAGAACAGGAGGAAATTTAGAATTCAGGAAATAAATACATGGAGTGGCTCTGTCAGTGCCTAAACCTTCACCACCATTCAGATAACTTTTTCAATTAGTTAGTATTTTTTAAAATTGATGATAATGCTATTGTAGCAATATTTCTATTTTCTATGAAAAAAATGAATCCAGTTGATGAATGGAAGCATTTAGAAGATCAGAAGGCAGCTGACTTGGCTATGAAATATCACACCCTTCTCTGCTGTAAGATCTGCAAGCCAACAGGAAAGCAGACACAAAAGAAGATTAGACATCCAAGTGATTCTTTTACTACAAGGATAGGGGCACCTAGTCTGCTGTCATACAAAGATATTTCACACAGCAGTGAGCTGCATATTCCACAGAACACTCCATCTGTTGTCACAGTTGTCCACTTCTTCCTTTGTGATGGCACAAAGGAGGCCTGCTCCTCACATCTCTTGTCAGCTGATGATAATCATGTGCATTATTGGGCACTACCTGAACCACAGAACCATAGAATAGCTTGGGTTGGAAGACATATTAAAGATTATCTCGTTCCAACCCCTGCAGTGGGCAGCATTTTCCACTACACAAGGTTACTCAAAGACCCATCCAGCCTGGTCTCAAACACCTCCATAATCTCTCTGGGCAACTTCTTCTAGTGCCTCACCACCCTTACAGTAAAGAATTTCTTCCTAATATCTAATTTAACCCTGCCCTCTTTCACTCTAAAGCCATTCCCTCTTGTCCTATCACAATATGTCCTTGTGAAAAGTCCCTCTCCAGCTCTCTTTAGCTCTCTTCAGACACTGGAAGGTTGTTCTAAGGTCTCCCTGAAGCCTCCTCTTTTCCAGGCTGACCACTGTGTTCAGAATTTCTGTAAAAAACTCTTCTTACTCTTTTAGGTTGATGAAAATCTCTCAGCAGAGTAAAAAATCACAGGGTGCCTGTTGCTGATTTTAGTTTTGACTTGCATTATGTGGAACTGATCCTGAGATGAGTACCTCAGCTCTTCCACTGCTGTTCCTTTATTTATATTGTATAATTTCCACCTGAAAAGACTTCTTTAGCCAGAGCCACATACAAGCAGAACCATGCACTAGTCAGCTGCTTTGCCTCCTTCTCCTCAGGAAACTCCACACTTGAGAGGATCATGGCATCACTGAGGGCAATTCCATGGTCTATGGCAGAGGCCCCTCGCACACAGGTGTGATTTTGGCATTGTTCTGAACTAGTCTGGAAGGCAACCATTATCTCATGCATTTAGCAATGACCTAAACCTTTGCTGGAAGTGCTTTTCTTCTTTTGCAATTGATTGTGTGAAAAGCCAGCATGATTACTTTAATTGATCATCAGAGGAACTTTGCAGGATGTACAATCCCTTCATTTGCCAAAACACAGCAGCTGCTCTATGGCACCCTCAGGGCTCTTCAGAGCTGGCCAACTGCACAGCTCAGTTTTCTTTCTGAGGAGCAATGTCTGAAGACAAAGCTTTCACTTGTATAATCTGGTCTTAGTCACATCTCCTGTTTGGGAATGTCATGCAAGAAGAAAAATTTAACTCACAAGAATCAATTTTTGTGAAAATGACAGTAGAAGAGAATGTGAAAAGGCCATCCTAGGTCTATTACCTTATTAAGGGCCTGTGTTCATTTACTCTGCTCATCTTCTGTGCCATGCACACCAGCCCTCTCTGTTTGGGGCCTTGCCAGTTTCTGAGGGGCAAGAATTGCTTCTGCCTTAATTAGCACAGTGCAACTCAAGCGTGATTTCAATGCAGACAGAGGCACTATTGTCACACAAGTAATGATGATCCCAAAGTGCAGGGATTTAGCTGCAGCTTCTGTTGGACACAACCTTAATTCTCGAACCTCTCTAGTGATGCTTTACATGTGGCTTAGCTATGGGAGATTTGGCCAGCCTGGCATGTGAGTGTTTGACACCTTCTTGTAGCAGATGCCTACTGTGATATAAGTTCTAGGGTGGAGCAGGATTGCCCTTAAATGGCTACAAGCTTAATAAGGGAAGGCATGAGCCTTTAACAGTTGGATTTGATGATATTCAAGGTCTTTCCACCCTAAACGACTCCATGATTCTAAATTAAGAGCTGGCTACTATTTTAAGAAGGTTGCAGTAAAGATACTAAGCCTATTTGTGAATTCGCTTGCTGCCACAAACCTGTCAGCTCCAATGTGTCTGCAAAATCATGCCTTTAGTATTTCTGTGTGGAATGCTGAAGCCATGAAACAAACAAACAACAAAAAATGGGGGAGGAAGGAAACGTTCTGGATACCTCAGCACAAATGACAGCAGAGCAGCAGTCCCTGTCAACTAACCAGTCTAACAAACTATTTAACTAGCTACTCCAAGTTGATCTGATTCTTTTACTTTGAGCCAGGCATTGTCTTCATTAATTACTTCCAGTATTACATCTTTCCCCCCCATGTTTTTAGAATGGGAAATGTAAACAAGATCCTTACCACTCCATAGGCGACGGTATCCGAATACATTCTCATTTCGGGATACACGCTGACAAGATACCACCTAAAGGTCTTGCACTGGAGCTTTTTCCTTAAGGCCTTCCTCTCTGAAATATCACCAATATCAATTCCAGAGTCCTGCACATGAAACAAAGGGCAGAAAAAGCAGAAAAGACAACAGTGATACACTTCTGTGCAAACCAAACACCCAGAATCTCCCTCACTGCAGAATCACATCATCAAATGAGCTGGAAGGGACCTTTTAGGATCATCAAGGCCAACCCCTGGCCCTGCACAGCAACATCCCCAAGAGTCAAACATGGTTTTGACCTATGACAGCAACCAGGGTTTGGTTGTGAGGTGAGTCTGTTACCCACAGACACCCCAGAAGTGTCCCAGCTAAATATGACACAGGTCACCACGGCAGGGTCC
>VZTN01010024.1:84136-157839 GCA_013400515.1 Erpornis zantholeuca
TGGATCTCATGCACAAATCCTGCTCATGCACCACACTCTGGCTGCACTTGCCAGTGTATCTGCCACTTGTGTGAAGGAAAAGGAAGGTGCCAGCACACAGACATTTGACTTCCAGCATTAACAAGGCTTCCTGGGATCAAGTGCTAAATTGCTCCACTGCCTCCCAAATCCTTTCTCATGCAACCCTTAAGGCATCAGTGCTTGTTTCCTCACAGTTCACAGTATAAGAAAGAGCATCAGGGGCCTCTGTAATGACATCCTTTCATGAAGCTGGAGAAGAAAAATAGATCACATGTAGCACAGTGGCTTTTTCACCACAAATAAGTGAGTGTGTTCCCCAAAGCCAAGAATATAATGGGGAAAAAAGACCAACAAACAAAACCAGAAGCATAGGCAGAACACATGGAAAGCACAGTTCTCAATTCTGGGACTTGAAGAATCTTCCTTTTGGGTTTCAAGTACCTTTCTGTATCTATTTATCTAAGAGTCAGTGATGCAGAAATCACCATGGCAGCAGAGGTCTCCATTTGAAGCCCTTGGTACCTCAGAGAGAAGCCCACAGGGATCCCGAGAGGGCAGTCACAGCACACTGCCAATGAGTCTGACTCCTTTTTATTGTTACTATCATTAGCTCCCAAAGACCAAAACCTTTGGAAACATCTCAGAGATCTGGGAATCCTTCCATGGAAAAGATCAGTTCCTGTGTTTAACATTTTGGAATAACATATTTAATGGAAAGTCCTGACTATTACAACTGAATACATCTCTATTACCTACACAGTCCATTACGAGTATTCATTAGCTTCCAGATAGGAATTACTCCTGTAGCTGTCCATTTGCAATTTATCTTTGCATTCAGATCCCAAATTTGCACAAGATTAAGCACCACCACCATCACATGAAATATGAATGCAGATGAATACGATGCAAATTGTTGTGTAGTACTGTACATCCCAGATAACGAGAGGAATGTCTAAGTTTTGTGTTAATGTTATGTTTGCAAGTCAAAAAACTAAAATTTGGATCAATCGATGAAGATCAACCAATCTTCAAGAAAATAACTAACAACATGAAATAGAAACTGAGTTTTAAATCTACCAGGCTCATCACAAATAAAATTCATTTGGAATTGCTTTGCCATAAAATAAGTAACCTTATCCAGTGCAGAATTGTCTTTATTCTGTGTCCATTCTTATGGACTACTGTGCAACTTCTCAAAACAGAGACACTTAAAGGGCAGCTTGGATTCCGTGAACGAGGGACTTGCAGAAAACTCCTTTCCTACACCAGGTTATAGAGGATTTCTTTTCATGTCTTGGCAAATTATGTGGCTAACACTGCAACCTAAAAATAGGATAATGACTTCCCCACTTTATCTACTTTTAATTATCTACCTTTAATCACGAGAGATGCAAGAAGCTATTGAGAACAGCTGGACCAACATCAGCATCTGTACATTTAGCTGTTTTTTTGTTTTTAACCTTTTCTTCTTATTAGACTAAATATTTTATTTCTTGAAACAGAAATTACAGCAAAACCAGTTTCTCTGAACAGCTGTCAAATCAGAGAGATTTTATTAAAGAAAAACTGGATTGCCTTTTAATTTAAGTCTAGACTGTTTTCTTTTGCTGTAATGATGAGAGCTGTACTCTGAGTTAACCTCCAAACACAACTAGAGCCATGCTTTCCAGCTTCTAGGTGGAAACAATCTATTCAGCCAGATTCTGAGTAAGCACAGTCTCCTTGCTCAGAGCCCTTTAGCTCATAGCTGTTCACAGATTAAATACCATTGACTACAGAAATGAAGAACAGCTAAAATCAAACTGAACTCTGAGCTTGGCCATCTGACATTATCTCTTCAATACTGTGGACCAAGCAGTGCTCATACACGGAAAGGAAATCAGGACAAGCAATCCAGTGGGGAGCTGCAGCCAGATTCTGCAATATGGCACGACACCCAGCAGCCACCCTCACTCTGATGTGAAATACTTATCAGACACCCCACACTTGCATCAGTGGATGACACCATCTGGCAGATCTCTCCTCACAAATCCTGTGGAATTATAGTGCCCTGTGATGGTAAACAAGAGACTCAAATTCAAAATGATACATGCAATTTAGATTTGATGGGGATTTTTTCCCCACATTTCTTCAGCTACTAGTTTAAAATATCCATGAGGAGTCATCAGTGAAGATGATAACCTTGACAAGAAATTATTTTTGAGGGAACCTAAAGACAAAGGAATTACTCTAGAATAAGACACAGACACATAAATATCTTTATATGCAACTGGGTAGGTATAGGCATGTCTTATGCCTATATGTGAGACATAAATACATTCATATATACAAACAAAATCCTAGCAAAAAAACCCAAAATTTAGGGTAGGAACCAAACCCAGAAGGATCTAAAGCCAAAGCTTGCAAGCACTGGTCTCTGACACTCACCTCCTGGGGTATGTTCCAGGCCATATAGACATGGCTCTTAAACTCATCCATCCACACTTCTGCCACCCTCAGTGCATTTCTCCGGACGTGAGCAGTCAGATCCTCTGTGTATGGTTTATGTGCTCTTTCAATGTGGGCAATCCTGGAGCAAGGCAGAACCTCAACGCTTCCTCCACACTGCCACACCTAGCAGGGAGAAATAAAAGGACATTCTGCTAGTGACAGCTCCCTACACCACTGCTGGCCTCCAGAAAATGCACTGGAATTGTTTTATTTCTATGCTTGCCACTGTTACAAAGGAGAATCACCACTCAAGACTTGTTGGACTTCACAGAGGTTGAGAGAGGAGAGAGTTAATTACCTTGCCCTGCCATGAATTATTATTGCTAATTAAACTTACTACAGAGTTTCTAAATTACCAGCAGCCCCTCATCACAATCTTCCTGGATCAATTCAGCTTTTCTCAAGATTATGAGTAAAATTATCTATAGCCATTCAAAACAGTAACGCCCTGGTTCAAGCTTTAATGGCTTGCAGGGCTTTTCTCTGAGGTTCTGCACAGTCCATGCCAGTCCATACATGCACTGCCCAGAATCTCAAACTAGGCAGCGTGTCATAACAGGGAAACTAAGCCAACCAACTTTTTAAGACCACAGAAGCTTCAGGTTCTAGGAAGGCGAGGATATAAACGCATCTTATGCTTTGCTTTAAACATAGTTGAGAAAGGACCAGGTCTATTCCTTTCAAGAAGGAAAGACAAAGACTGAGACTGCCTAATGAAAATGTTGCATGAACAATTCCATCAGAAACTACTCTTATAATAAATTTTTACTGTAAGTTACCTGCTCAAATAGATTTCAGTTTTTCCCACTACCACAACTGAGCTAAAGTACACAACATTAATTGTAATTATTGCTTTCATTTCTGATTTTCTCTTTGCTTTCAACAAAAGAGAAAACTACTTTGGCAGACTTAAGAGTCAGTGAAGTACATGAGTTATTTTACATAGCAGCTCTTTTTCTGTGTCTCTTGTATTATGTAAGCTTCCTAACAAGATCAAGGCAGCCCATTCATAATGGTTGAGTGGATGCTGCTCAGGTGAAAGCCCAGATGTACCCAAACTGTTTGATCCTGCTGAACAAGTACCTGGGTGTCCCAGAGGCAGGTGCACTCACTGAGAAGTGACAGAGTTTGCCTTATGATACTGCCAGCTTTGTATCTCATACATCTCATAAGACAGCAGAAAAATGAGAGCAAGGGTGCTCCTTCCTTAGCCAGGAGATCATATTCTGGTCTCCCTCCTGGTGGCCAGGGATGTGGCCTGGCAGAACACCCTATTCTGGAGCAGATCTCAGACCCCTCAGGTCTGTCCACCCTATAGGCATATGCTCCACTAAGGAGGCACTTTGTTCAGTCATTCATTTTATATATTTAGACATCTGGCTTGAATACAGCATTTAGGCATTTGGCAGCTCCTGAGACCAGAAAATGTGGCATGAATTCAGAATGTTTACAAAGCTTTTTCTGAACTGGTGCCTAATTGCATTCAGCATATGCTGGGAGAAGAGATAGAGCCCTGATTTCCAGAGCTCTGTGGAAAGGGAGCTAACCCATGAACCTGCAGTACAGTCAAGAAGGGAGCAAAGAAGAGTTCAACATGTCTCTGTGTCCAGAACTTGGAAGACCATAAGAGTAAATAAACATAACCATTATCAAAATCAGGGCAAAACTGAGATGAACATAAATATTTAAAAATAAATATGCAATTGATCTGGCACAAGAATAAATAATCTGAAAAAAACATTTGTGTCCTATCTTTCTAAGTATCATATTAAGTGGGCAATCCAGTTTAATGATCTAACAAAAATAATAGTTGGTCAAACATTTAATTATAAATGGTCCAGCTACATCTCCTAATAAAGATTAAATATGAAGTATCAGCAGGCTGTGCTCACACAATGCCTGCTTTCAGTCCAAGTCATTTCTCAGTACAGCATGGACATCGAGCTATAAATTGTTTCAGAGTTACTCACTGTTCACTGCCTAAGTTAGTATCATAAAAGACAAGGAAGATGTAGAGATGGTTATAACTTAGCCCAGGACAAGGCAATTCACACACCACATGCACTGTGTACTCTGCCCAGCCTCTGCTCATTCCAACCAGGGATGGCCCCGAGCCAAGGCCAACAAGTGAACACCAAATCTTCTGTGGGATTTTCAGAGCTAGGTCTGAATGACATCTTGACAACAAGTTGAGCCAAAAAATTCGCAGTCTGAATTTCCAAGCAAATTTCTAGGAACTGAAATTTGGAAGAGCAGAGTCATCTCTAATTTTAGCACTGATTCAGTTATCAGTAAACTCTGATTTGACTTCACAATGAAGTGAGAGGTTTTGAAAAAACATCCAGGGATGACCAAGTCTTTAACAGAGTTTGCAAATAACAGTTACCCACTACCTGAATAAACACCAATTAATCAAGTCCAAGTGGCCACTCCTTTCTCCCAAACATTGTCAGTCTTTGTTCTGTTTTCAAAGACTAATTAATTGCTATCAATTAATTAGCTATCAATACATAACTGGTGAGTTGCACAAACAGTTTCAAAACCATATTCTGTTATTTCCAAACAAAAATCTCCTAAAATCCACAAAAATTGGCTATAGCACTCAACAAGGAGCATGACCTTAGATAGAGGCTATGAAACCTTGCAGAGTGGAAGCAGAGGCCATGCTTTATAAAGGCAGAAAGTACAACCCTGACACACTAAACCCATCACATGTGGGACAAACCATAGTCCCTTTTCTCTCCCAGCATTCTTTGCCAGTGGGGTTATGGTATGGTGAGAAATCCCTTTTATCCTAACATTTAATTGCACTTAGGGAGAGGTAAGTTGTAAAAAAACCCCTAAAAAACCATAGGTAGCAGGCATTAAAGTGGGACTTTCAAACGCCATGAAGCTCTCCTGGAATCTCATGGAAGCCTAGATTCCCAGCTCCCTAAAATATGCAAAATCTACAGTCAAGGAATGAAGGGTTTAGCTATTCATACACTAAATATTAAATACTACACTGAACTGCATGTATGAATACTAAACAATAAACATAAATAACTGCTACAAAAAGCATCAGGGTTTTTGTTTAATTCTTCCCTGCTTATACTTTAAATAAAGGAATTCCTCACAGTTTCTTTCCCTTCTAGACCAACTGCCCACTTGAATCTGACCACTCCTACCTCCCCTCCCATCTCTTTCACTCACTACATTAATCCCTGGTGCTCCAACCATTGTGTTGGAGCCGCTGTGGATAGCTGGATAGTTTTTCAAGAGAAAGACCTTGAGATGGTAAAAATCTCGCATGAGAGATACACAGGAAAGATTAATGAATTACTCTGAACCAATACCTTTCAGTCAAACACAATATTTAGGGTTTTTTAAAATTAATATTTTAATACTAAGCACTATGTTTTCTTAAAGACTCTACTCAGAGGGAAGTTGAGAAGCTTTTTAGAGTGGTCTGTAGACAAGAAGGAAGAGCAATTGAGGGGTTAGTTCCTTGCAGCTTCACACATTTCCCCTGTGAATTTTGCAGCTATTTTTTTCTGTCATTAGCAATCTTTATTCAGGCTTTATCCACACTGAAAAGCACTCTTCTAGTTTTCCAGCACTGCTATTTTATGTGATGGCTATAAATACATACAAAAGTTAAAAATCAGTGAAGCTTTTCCAAATTATCACCCATGGCTTTAGCAAGAAGTCTAAAGATAAAAGAGCTTCAAAGACTTTTTTCAACCACATGGAATGGTTTGAAGTAAAATGTTATATCTCTGAGCATACTGTTGCTGCAATCAGTAATACTTAAGGACCAACCTCCTCGTACAACTTACAAGGAAAAAACTTGAATAATTTCCTAAACTATGGCTAAAAGGAAATTCAGCAACTTTTCCTGTTACACATGAGGATATTTTACCTATGGTAGGCAAGAGGTGGAAATTGCCAGCAATAATCTCAATTTCCTGCCAAATCTCTAAATATGTAAACGCAGCTGTAAAAAAATAACACATGCTTTCATTGCTGTGACACAATAAAGAGCAATTCAAATTTCATGCTGTAAAAGCATCAACTGCGAAACTGTACCAACAGGTCTCAGACTTTGCCTTAGAAAGTTTTGAAGTGTGAGGGTCTGTGTATCTTTGGGAGTTCTTTCCACGATTGCTGGAGTCTCAGCAAGGCAAAAAGCTTGCTTTGCTTTGGAGGAATTTCTGGAGGTTCTGGTCCTGCTGGTTTCCTTTGCAAACACAGCCTTTCAGGAGAAGAACACAGCAACTGGAGTTTCCCTTCCAAAGAGCTCTGAGCCCACTTCAGTGTGTTTTCAATGCTCCCTTCCACGAGGGCCTGAGAAAGGGCTTTTTATTCTTGAATTTCCTGAGGAGGTTCATATATTTGGTATAGCCCCAAGAAAGGCTTAGAGGGATTCCTCTTCTTGAAAGGGTTCCTTGTTCCTTCATCCCTAGCAAAAGGTAGTAAAATTCCATAAGAAAATTCAAGGTCCAAAGGGACAGCAGCAGTGCCAAGGCTAACACTTACAAAGCTGAAAAACTAAACCCAGCATACCCTATGATCTAAACTAAGCAAAGCAAAGGAGAGAGGACAGAAACATTAAATGAATACAGAAAATCTATGGCGGGGGGGAAGGAGGGGAAACTCCCTTTTAAATCTTCAGTTGTTTCGGCTTACGTGGACAATTTGTCCAAGCTCTAAGCACTTCATACTGTTAATTTACTGAAGGTTTATTTGCACATAGTTATAGTTGTGGCCCTAAATCCGTGAGAATTTATGCTCACCAAGGTTAAAGCAGCAGCACAGAGCAAACAGAAAACAGGCTCTGCACACTGGGAGAGGCAGGAGAGCGACGTAAAACCATGGAGAGCACACAGGTGGTGGCACGGCAGCTCAGCTGTGAGATCCCCTCTGCTGGACCCGAGCATGGGGCAGTCCAGGGGGATGGCACAAGGACCACTAACACACCAAGTGGCTTCTCAGAGAAATTTGCCAAGTCCTGATTCCTGTCACCCCTCACTCACTCCCACCAGGCACCAGTTCCAGCACTCACAGAGCCGTGTGTCACTCATGCTTCCTTACAAATACCCAAACCAACCTGATTACGAGTTTTTCAAGGAGAATTCCATTCACATCTGGCAAATCTCTTTCACTACATTCTTTAGGAAACCCTTTCCAATTTCATTTAGATGTATTTTAATTTGCATATTTAATCAAAACAGTCAGAACGCTGAAGCTGATCCCTCTCTCGAATATTTAATTTATACTTCATTATAAAATGATGTAACACTTCTACATTAGAAGTTTCTTTTTATCTCTTTAATCACTGTGTGTTCTTTTTATGTTATAGAACCTTAATCTAATAAAAAAATAAACCCTACAAGTCGTTGAGCAGTTTATTAGCATGCACTGCATTCATTAAATTTACACAGATCGTGCAGTTTCTCCAAGAGCTGACGTGACCTTGTTTGATACCATCATTTCATTGGGACTGCAAACAAAAACCTTTTAATAATTAAGTGATTTCTCGAAAAGCTGAAGTAATTTCTAGCTTCTGTGAAGGTTGCAAATTACAAAATTAGAAGTACTCATTAAAGATGCCCTGAAGTTAAAAAACAGTCAGTGTACAGTACATTAATTACTACTGTGGATACAAATTAATAGTTACCAATATCTTTGAAATATATTTTTGGGAACAATTTATTGTAAAAACTACTTGTGAATCATGTCAACATTTCTCATCACCATTAATTGTTTACTGATAACAGGTAATGAGCTTGAAGTTTTACAGACATGTAGGAATAAGCTATTTTTATTCAATACAATAATAATTTTGAATCTGCATTTTTACTTTCATATCTTGACAGGTGACTGCAGAGAGGGCAGAGATAATTGCCAGACACAAAGGTCACTGATATCAATGTTCATATTTCTAGTTGCTATCAGTGGAGTTTCGATCACACCCTGGAAGTTTTTGGATTGTTGTGTACATTTGTTGGGTATCTGTCTCACTGAATGAAATATTTTAATCTTTATTTAGGTCATACCTCCACTGCAGTCAGATAATCTTCACTAAATAATTCTGATCATCACACAAGTCTCTCATACTTACAGGTAAACTTATTTCCTTGTATGTAAGAACAGCTTTTTTTCCATAACCAAGCTGATATTTTAATGTGAAAATGTAAGTAACCTACAAAAACACACACCCACAATCTAAAAGGCTTTTTAAAAGGAAAATAAAAGACTTAAACATAAATAAGCTGCTCTTCATTTTTAAAATGTAAATTATCCCTTAAATCTAACTTTTGAAGTCATCATTAATTGCCTCACAGGCCTCATTTTACACTAATTGTGCCTTCATAAAACACACTCATTGAAAACCTAATACATGTAAAGATTCTTCCCAAATTAAATTGTCATTACTTTCCTTCCTCTTTTAGATAATTGCTTCATTATGTACTTTTTAAATTGTTTTGTTCTGCAGGGATTAATTTTGCACGTATCTTCATGAGCTGTGAAACTTTTACAGTGTACTGTTGAACTACACACGGTGTGCTGCTGGTTTACAACTGTGGGAACTATTCTCCTCCTGTGGCACTTGGAGATAACACAGGTCAAGGGTCACTGAAGGCTTGTGGCTCCATTCAGTTTTCTTCCAGATGTGCCTATCTCATTGCCAGGCACAGTAAATAACCCACAGTAAATAACCCACATCGATCAGCTTTGCCAAGTTTAACTTGATGCCTTAGGTTTTAAATTTTATGTTTTTCAAATCCTGTACTGCTAGTGTAACTCTGAAGTTTCCTGTAGCTCGTTCAGTGCTGTTCTCTCATGCTCACACAGACATAACAAAGCCTCTCCAGCTCTCCAAGGACACCCAGACCCTCCTAGGCCCAACAACTGCAAACCACAATCTTGGGGAGAGGGGGGCAAGCTTGGGCAAATTCCATCCTTGCCTGGCTTCTGCTTGGGGAATTGATGCTGATATCCAAGTGGGAAGAACTTGTGAGCTGTCATTGTCCATGTTGGGATGCACTGAGGCAGGAGCCTCTGGAGCCCAGGGTGTACCTCTGAAGGCCTTTCCAATCAATCCCTCCTTTATTCCTGTCCAGTCTCTGTTTCTAGAGAACATCAAGGCAACAGCTCCACAGGATTCCTTGTTCAGCCAGGCTTTTTGGCTCACTCACAACACAAGGTGCTGTCACACACCTGAAGGTACCTGATCTTCACACCTTTGACCTGAACATGCTGGATCCATCCTGGTGAATCTATCTGTCATCTACTCCCTTTTGTAGCACCACAACAACTCCTTGCTCTCCCACACTGGTCTTCCTCTAATCTTTGTTAGATTACTAAATCAGTCTTGCAATACTAAAAAACACTCAATGAAATTAAATTCTAGAGATAAGCAACAAATATGGAATCCTCCCATCTTAGACCATGAAGACTTGGAATATCCAAGGGACAAAGGCAATGACACCGTGCCATGACTTGAAAGTGCAAGAAGGCATTAAACATGAGGCTAATAATGCACTAATTAATTTGCATTTTTAAGTGTATATCGACTTAAACTGTTTCACTTCTTCCCATACTACTATAAACAGCAATTTCCTCTCATAAAACATTAAGATATCTGTATTACTTCCCAGTTGGTAATGTACAACCACACAGGCATAGTTGGTGAAAATATATTTGTGAGAAATCTCCAAGTGCCTCGTTGTCCCTCCTTGTAGGGTACAGAGATGCCACGTGTTAGCTGCTGCTGTAATACTTTCCTTTCCTGTGGGAGCAGCTAATAAAATGTTCTCTCCCCAGAAATAGCAAGAACACAAAAATGATTCACTGGTAATGTATAATTACACATGCTGTAGCTGCAGGTTACCTGCTGAGGCATTCATGGGCAAAACGGGGGGAAAAACAATTATTCCAATGCAGGAGTGACTGAAACCAGAAAAGGCCAAAAAAAAGCCAGTTTCTAGTAATGCCATGGCAGAATTTGGAGGCATGACAATTCCTTATTTTATTCTCAATAGAGCCTTTCTTTATTAACCTGTTGGAATAACAACCCTTTAAATAGAGAATTTTAGTCCCTGTCCTCTTGGATTCAGGTTGTTAAAGCAGTGAGACACTTTACAAAACAAAATTAACCCTTAGGAATAATCCTGTGCACACTGATAAGACACTCCTGGTTACACAGGGTGCTATGCAAGTGCTTATGTCATACTTGCACTGCTAAGTGAAAGTGTGGGCTATGAAAAGCATTGGCTACATCTTGTAAGAAGTAACATTTGGTCAATCTTTACAATTTTTTTCTTGCAGGCTTCAGTTTAGAAATAGCCTCCTGTTAATTCACAAAATGGATAAAAGCAAAATAGACTTCTCTCTATTTAAAGCTGTAAAACAAAGTTAAAGAGAAATCATTATCTTAAAAAGCAGTATTTAAAAGTTATCTAAGAGCAACAATTAAAAATAGTTCTGTTTTCAGACTTCTCAGCCCTTTGCCTTTGCACATATCACCAACTTATACTGTTGAACAGCACTTGTGGTCACGTACTAAGGATGTTTTCTGTACAGCAAATCATTCCCTAGTGGCAAAGGATATTGGCCTTCTTACTGAAAACAAGCTAAAAACATGGCTTAAAGACTACAGCAAGTGATGATAGCTGCAAGTGCAAGAATGGGGAACGTCTTGATTCATTTTCCTGAGGCATATTTAGGGAAGATCTACATTGCTCAGTGGAGTGCCATGAAAGGGGACCCAGCAGCAAGGACAGAAAGGGACACTAGGTGCACATGACACATCCCACTGCTCTCTCTCCATGCAAAGAGCTCCAAAACACAGCAGTTTGGTGAAAAACCCTCTCACTTTCTTGCTTCATTCCCAGTCATTTCTACCTCTTGGCACATCAGCCTGTCAATCTGCCTAACAAAACAGTTTGGGAGGCAGCATGGTAAATCACAAACTGATTAACACCAAAATTAACCCCGCATTTAAAGAAAAAACAAGGTTTACTGAAGCAGAGGTGTTCCGAGGCAGCAGGTGTGGGGCAGACCACTGTGCTGGCACTGGTACACTGCTGCAAGAGTGAGAACACGAGCATGGCATGGAGAGGGAGAAAATGTAACCCAGTGTAGCCTCTGTGCTGTGAAACTACACTCGAGCTTGAACACTGTTGGAGACGTTTAACATCATTCTCATCATAAACCCAGGACACAGCACTGCACTGGCTACGAGGAACAAAATTACCTCCACCCCAGCCATGCCCAGGACAACTGTGCAAAGGCTTTCCTTAATAAAATCAGAGAGCCATTTACATGCAATATATTCACAGCTTCATGTAATTTATGGCCTGTGTCAGGAACACTGACAAGTAAAATGGCTGGAAACTTCTGGGGAAAGAGGAAAAAGAGCAATTTATCTGGATATTTATCTCCAGATAAATATGGAGATTTTAGGGCGAGAGTAAATATCTTCCCTTGCTTGTGATTAACAAAAAGAACACTACTGCAAGGGCAATATTATAACAAAGATCTCAGGTGAGAAATAATTGAGATGCACAAACACTGTGGGTTGGAAATGGCTGGAACATGGAAGCAGCCACCACTTCCTACACACCAAATGGGAGAGACTCACTTAACTAACTGGCAATGAAAAATCATGATCCCAGAAGTACATGTGGGGGCAGGTTAAAGAAAAAACAAGATAGCTAAGAGTAAAAAGCACATTAAAGAAAACAAATGACAAAACAAGACCCACACAAAAACCACCCCAAAACAATGGGAAGTAACTTCTGGAATTTAAAAACCAACAGAGAGAGGCATGATAGTCTTCACATCTGCTTGTTCTCCCACACAGGGACCTTAATGTTTGGAAAATACCCCAAAAGAACACTGGGACTATTTTCTGCTCAAAGGAACTCATTTCTCCATCTCTGTTCATTAACTGCATTCCTCTAGCTCTCCAACAGAAAGAGCATCAGCTTCTCAACAGGTCTGCAGACAAACCACCAGACTAACAAGAAATGAAGCAATTAATTTCACTACAGCAATATACTGTACAAAAGTAGTGTGCCAAACTCAGTCTAAATGTAAATGCAATTTTCCTCCTGGGTCAGCTGATGAAAAGTCCTGATACACCATTTAGTGGGAACAAGACCCAATCCTTTTCCTTTAAAGAGCTTTTACCTTCTAATAAAATTTCCTCTTACCCGCTTAACAGGGCCATTATATCCTTGTGAACACGAATTTGTCTACAAGCACAAAGTCTTTGTGACAGACAGAATTACTCTAAGTCAAAGCCTGGGCTTGCATTCCCTTGACTCTGATGATGACTTAGTCTGGAACCTGAGGCAAATCACTGAATATTTGTTAAGGCATCCCTAAAAGTGGTACAAATAATTTCTTGTAACAGATATTTGGGAGCTTTATCAAGCATGTAGGCTGCTTTAAAAGACAAAATGATTGCTACAGGCTTGCTTTTGATAGAAAATCTTCCGCTGACTTTAGCAGGAATGGGATGGGAAGAGGCCTTTAAGAAGCCTACTGCAAACTAGATTTGAACCATCCAAAGCAGAATCTAACTGATTGCATCCAACTGATTGCAAAGGATTTGTAGGGAATTCCACGGCCACAAGTACTGCTTTGTGCAGGCACAACTCAGCAGCAGAGCCCAAATGACTGAGAAACACCAGCCTCACATTCTTTTTCCACTTTAAGGCAGTTATCAATACAGTTCCTGCTTAGTCACATGGATAAGAATGTCATTCCAATTTGCCCTCCAAATGCAATCTGGTCCCTTAAAAGCACACTTAAGTCCGGATTGATTGAACATAAACCAAAAAGAAGCATCGCTCATCCTAACGCAAATTTACAAATATGATGCTGCTTCGCAGTAAATGAATCTTTCAAAAATCCCAGTTAAAGTGATTGAGCTGCTCAAAGAGGATTCTATCAAGTCTTGCATCACCCAGCCTGCCTCTTTTTGTCTTATGGGGCAAATAAATAGCTTTGCAAGCAAACGTTTGCTCGAGGAGTAAATAAAGTGTTTCTTCTAAGAATCAAATGCATTTGTGTTTTGAACTCATCTGTCAACTTCTAGCTCAAGGCAACAGATCTCTATTAATATTTATTTAATAATACATGCTTAATATTTTACAAATGCTGTTACAAAGCCACAGACAAGGGTAAAAATCTTAGACGTTAAAATAATATTCCAAATCAGAGACCAAGAGAGCTGAGTAGTGAAACAAATTCTTCAGAGTCAAGAAAACAATCCTCCAAAGCCCTATTTTCTGTGACTTGTTATGGTTTACCAGCAATGGATACTTCAAATACAGTTTCCAATAGTTGGGGATTTTCTTGCACTCGTATAACACAAATAACCAGGTACTTGTGCATATGATGAGGTGACAAATATAACTCCTGGGTGAAGGTAGTGGCCATTTTGTCAGGGTCTAATTCCTCACAGTAGTTTGGCTTGGCTTACAGTAGTTTTACATCCTTAGGAACAGAATCAGTAATATAAGGATATGGAACCATGTTCTTACCATGTTCAAGATAAACAGATAGCTCTAACGATCCTAACACACCTGCTGCTGTTTCTGCAGTCAAAAATAAACTCTCCAGCTCCTCTAGATGTTTGCTCTTAACAGCTTATGCATAAGATCTGCTTGTCCATTATCCTGCATGATAATGCTTATCATGCTGCAGAATACTAGCAAAATCTAGACACTTCTTAAAAAAAGGAAAACGGCAATGAAAGATGAGGCACAGTAAGTAATACGTAGTCACAGATTGGAGAGCAGCATTTTAAAATGAAAACATTATTTATCACAGTAAGACTGTAATTGTAATATAGTTTTTGTAGAACAATGACTATTTTGATTAAGTGATTCATCATCGGCCTCGCAGTTGAAAGCGACACAAGTAATCTAGAGATGTTCCAGTGCCCAACCACCCTCTGGGTGAGAAACCTTTCCCTGATATCCAACCCAAACCTCCTGTGACACAACTTCAGGCCATTCCCTCGAGCCCTTGGTCACCAGAGTGAAGAGATCAGTGACTGCCCCTCCACCTCCTCTCGTAAGGATGTTGAAGACCACAGCGAGGTCTCCCCTCAGTCTCATCCTTGTATGATCTGGGACACACTGGGGATGTGAGAAGAGCTGGTAATAAACTGCTAAAAAATCTGTTTATTAACAGCTCCGTAATTTGTTTTCATGTAGCCAAGAACACAGATCCAAGCCAGCATAAAGGCAGAGAAGGCAGCATATATTTTGCTACCTTGCAAGCAGCAATCTGTTACAGATGAAAGTATTTTATGTAGGTCAGGCACTGCTTCCCTGGAGACAGACAAAAAGCCATGAGGAAATGAGAGCAGTGTCGGGCCTTATTCCAGTGATCCGGTCTACTCCGAAGTTTCAATTATGCAGAGATTTGTGTCTCTCTGCTCTTGTCTATCAGCATATCAACAATCAGCTCCTGCAAGGCTAAGTATCACAAACCAGACAGGGTACATCTCATGATGCAAACTGAGAGAAAACTCCTCGCACTCACGAGGAAACAATAATTGTCAGCTGAAAAAAGAACAGAAATATCAAAGTGACGTTAATTTTCAACTCATTGCAACATTGAGCTGCAAAATAAGTTTTTGGGAACAGAAGGCAGCTCTCTGGCCCTCACAGTGAGAAGAATGGTGTTATTAAACGGGGCACTCTTGCATTTCTCTGTCCCTTTCCTGAAAAAAAGTGCTCTAGTGTAGCTGAAATGGGTCTGTGCTTCACTTGTGCTGAAATAACTTCTAATCTCTGCTAGGCAGAAGAAAAAGAATTCCAAGAAACCCGAAGTAAAAATGAGTATTTTTTGTTATGTCTTGCAGTCTCTGGAGAAAATTCTGTATTCTTACAGTAAGCTCCTTTTTTTTTTGCTATTGTACAACATTATGATCTTATTCTAGCATCCAAAAGGCACAAAACACAATGCTACCTTCCACTAATGTTTCATAGCAAGGTTCGGAATTCAGAAAACACCATTTTTCATTACCATTATCTACCTAAGATTTCCTCTCTTATCAAAAACCTGAGAGATTCTCAAAGAGAACAGCACTGTATTTTCAGAAAGGTATTTAGCTGTGAGGAGATACAGAAAGAAGTACACAAATCACACACAATACTGCACTATAGTAAACAGGCAAAGTGTAGGATGGAAAAAGAAAATATGTGCACTTATGCACTTTGTGAATATCTTAATTCCCTTCCCTCTGCAAGGCAGTATAAATGCCTCCATATTCCACTTTGCTCCACAGTGATTTTCCTAATTTAAATAAACCAAGTAATCTAGAAAGGCTTTTCCCATCACACCTATGAGGAACTATCCTCCTTTAGTCTGAGTCTGGGATCACGGGTAATCAACTCTGCAAAATTCTAGCAGTGTTACCTGAATGAAAGAACAATCCTAAATTCTGTACTTCTATCCTTGCCCCAGATTAAGTTCTGTAAAGAGAGCTTTTGCTCTTCCCCCCCACCCCTCTCCTCAAATAAATTTACATGTCTGAAGAGCTGTGGGTCTCCTTTTCCTGCCATCATCCATATGCTTTGGACTGCTTTTCCCCCTGCAATAAGAAGCATGCTGTATTTTAAATGTAAGACACCAGTACTGCCTAATTATTTTCCTTACCCTGATTCCAAGCTCCACATTCTCTCCTCCATACACCTCCATGCCTTCATCCAGCAATCCAATCTCTTGGAAGTATTCTCTGTCTACTATGAAGCATCCAATCAATGCAGGACTTCTGGAAGAATAAAGCAGTAGCAACCAAAATTAGCAGATAAATTATAAAGAATTTTATTACTCAGATACATATTATATTTATAATTTCTGGGTAAAATGGTGCAGCAAAACAGACTCTTAAGGATGTATTTCCTGTATTTCTGTAATAAACAGATTTATTTCACCTTCCCTTCTAATATTCTTAATTCTAAAGTGAAATTAGCACCATTGAAGGAAAATAGAGTCAAACTTTTTGACATACATATTCACCAGAGCAGGCAGGATTTCAGTGCTAACAGTGCAAGATCCAGGAGCCCCAGTTTTGTTTCTGAGGCACCAGCTAGTGTAGTCTCTGTCCTTGCTAAGTCCTCAAGTCTCTTGTCTGTGATAATGGCAAATGATGCACAGTTCTGTGTGTTTAGCCAGAAGCCAGGTTCAGCTAGAGCCAAAAAATTTGTGTCTGTCTGTGTACATAAAAAAGAGATTATTTCTTGAATAGGACCACCCAGATAAAGTTTTTTAATACTTTATCTGAGAAGTCTGCCTGTACCAGCATAGTGTAACATTAGTCTATTGTCCTTGATGCCATGATGATTTTTTGATATACCCGTTTATGCATCCTCACTGCTTTTAGCATGCATACTTGTAGTTCCTTAAGTCCTATAACTTAGTATAGTCCTTATATTCTGTTAAGCCAGGAGACCAAGCATCCTGGAGGCCTCACAGCTGGAAGTCAGAAAGCCCTACACTATCCTGAGAAACCAAGGTCCTCTCTAGAACACATCCTGCAAACCAAGACAGGCCCATCCAGGGGGGAATTCCTCAGGATGGGGTGATATCAAGCTATTCATTTAAGTTTTTCATTGGGGATTTTTTTACAGCTATGCTAATTTGCAAGGCCTATAAATTGTATGTGGGGTTTATCGTGAGGGTGCATTTCAGCGAAATGGGGCACCTTTAAGGACCCTGAAATAAATACTGAGGTAAAAACCCCTTTTCCCTTAACCATGCTTGGCTCTTTTTAAGACCAGGGAAAGGCAACATCCTGAGTCAAATTTAAACATGTCACATATCTTTACTGGATCAGTAAGCTCTCTTTATGTCATGGTTTGAAACAACCAATTTTTACTATACAGAACCAATTTTAGTAAGGTAAGAGTTCAGCCAGAGAGGGTACAATTTTACCTTGATGAGATGCAGTGGAGAAGGAAACAGTCATTTAGCCTTTTCATTTTCCCCCTACCTTATAATCCACAATGGCAAGGAATAAAAATGTCTTTTCTGATTATTATGCTGGTATCAGGCACTCTGGTAATGACAGGATATTAATTAGCAGTAGAGGGGAAATCACCCTGCTTTTATTGAGCACCCTCAAGCTACAGCTAGTGTACACATCTACTTTCAAACAGATTATAGGCTGTCTTAATCACAAATTGCACAATTCTAAAGGAATCTATATATTAATGCCCCTAAGTGCTATAGTACCCACTTTATAACAATGAAAGATTGTTTCTGATGTATTTATTAATGAGGAAAACATGAGTTAACATCAATACAAAAGTTATGCTTCTTATGATAAGGTACTTTTGCTTTTGTTGTTTTTAAGTATTTTCTCAGAGCACCTGCTTCCCTCTGCTATTATTTTAAAAGCATAATGGAAGCATGATAGAAACCATCCATCAATACACATGGTTTGGTTTGTTGGTTTGTTTGTTTTAATTATCCAGCACACACATGCAGCATACTGCACTGAATAAAATGTGCCAGGGAAAGGGCTAGGGAATAAAGCTGAACATCCAGTATTCATAAAGAACACTCACTCCCTGGCCCTCATATAGAACAGAGTTTGGGGGTAAAATGGAAAAGCAGATTTGCTCTTTATTCTGTGTTTAAATACTTGTAATTTTAAAAGTCATCATAATAAGTAATCTATATAATTAATCACAGGATCATAGAATGGCTTGGGCTGGAAGGGGCTTTAAAGATCATCTCATTCCAAACCCCAGCCATGGGCAGGCACATCTTCAATCAGATCAGGGTGCTCAGAGCCCCATCCAGCCTGGCCTTGAACACTTCCAGGGATGGGGCATCCACAACTACCCTGGACAACCTGTGCCAGTGTCTCACCACCCTCACAGTAAATAATTTCTTCCTAATATCTAATCTAACCCCGCCCTCTGTCATTTTAAAGCTATTCCCATTTATTCTGTCACTTTATTCACCTACTTTGTCCCTTACCAGCTACCTTGGAATCATCCTTTAGGTACTGGAAGGTGCTATAAATATCTTGAAGCCTTTTTTTCTCTAGGCTGAATAACCCCAAGTCTCTCAGCCTGTCTGAGAAACTTTCCTTTTTCCCAGGAAAGTTTTTACAGAGTTAACAGAGTTCATTAAGAGCCATAACTGTTTCTAATGATGTGGAAATTATCACTCCTTTTTACATTTTTCTGTGGCAAACCTGTTAATTTTTATCTCCTACTTTCCAATTCTAGGTCCTGTTCACGGGTCAGTGCAGTTCAGAGTGTGTTAAGCTGATGGAACCTGACAAAAGTGCCTGTAAAGACAGAGCTATGGGATGAAAAATAGCTGCCAGTGCTATTTGAGGTTCTGCTTTTCAGCTGGTGAAAAGTGTGTTCACACTTTCTTTCTGCAGGGAGCTGGAGCACAGGTACCAGTGGCCTCCTTGGAATGAATGCGTATTGACAGGAAAGGCCTGGAATTTCAGCAGAGCTGCTGAGTGGGTTCACAGGCAACTCCTCCCCTCCCTGAGACAAAGGCATTGCTCTGTGCCAGCCTAACAATACTCTAGACATGATAAGAAAGTACAGACCTGGATTGTCCCAAAACAAGGATCCAACAGACCCTTTGCTCACACAGTGTCAGTGACCAAACATTAACTCCCAGAGCTGTAAAGCTCTGTGACAGCATTATATAGAATACAGCTGTCAGATCAGCTCTGTTTATATAATGTATCTGCAAAGAAAATCCCATTTCTGGCCCATTAGCACTAAATTAGCAGGCAAAACATTTGGAGAAAGAAGTGCTGCTGAGCAGCCCTGCCTACCACTCCACTTTGGCAGGAAATCTATTTAAAAAGATCTACTGAAAACAAGAGTTTTCTCTGTGCCTGCATAGGGGTCAAGGACAAAGCTGAAGAGGACAGCTCAAGGGCATTTAAGTACTTTACAGTCAGTAAAACCTATCAGCCCCTGCCATGCCCAGGAGAGCACTGTCAGTGACACTCTCATCCAGGCCACTGTTACCTTATTGGAGCAGTTGTGTTCTCCAGTTTCCACCAGGACTTGGGAGGGTTCAGGTATCGGCACCACAGCTCCCAGTCAAACCCCTGTGCTGAGAGGGGATACTCCTCTATTTCAAAATTGTCATACTTAATGTTATCAAATGATGGAGAAATTACTCTTTTTCTGTTTTCCTTTATCCTGGTGAGCACTGGTTCAGCCCTAAAAAAAAAGAAATACAGTGTTAAGATTACATCAATAAAAGCATAGCACTAATGGAAATTGTAGAATAGTTGGGGTTTGAAGGGGCCTTTAAAGATTATTTAGACCACCCACCAAATAAACAGCAGCTTATGTTGTATTTTTCAGAAAGAGCAAAGTCTACAGCCCTCTCTGCTCTAAGATGGAGCTTTGACAGTGCAGGATTTGTCCCAACATAACACACTACAATATTTTCTCTAGGATGCCCTGTTGCTAACCTTGATTTGAGCTGGTGGATGGAAGAAATTAGTATCTGCATATCACAGAGCATTTATACCCTTGCTACCAAGTAACGATAACTTCAGGCTCTCAGCATTATCAAGGACATCAAGATCATGGTTAAGAATAGATCTATCCTAGGGACAGAAGCTCCCGCCTTTTTGCAATCATTTTTACTTAAGAAGCAAGGGAGATATTAAATCCAGACTGAAGAAGTTAAAATACATCATTTTAGTTATGTTTACTTTTGCAGAGTGGCCAAAATAACACCTCTTTGTTTACACTGCGGAACATAAAAGAAACATAATATTTTTAATGAAAAGAAGAAACATTCGCCCTCATGGGAAAAGGGCTATGCAAGTGGAGGAGGATTTTTATGTGCAGTTTTTAAATATCACTTAAATAAACTGTAATTAGATCAGCAGAGAACTCAAACCATAAAAATGTATCTAGACCATGTTACACAGCACAAACACATTTTTCGTGCCTGCGTCCATGATTATGTCTGAGTCTCCGTTAAAAAGCCCAGAATGCTAACTCACCCTCTATATGCAAGAGAAATGCCAGTCAGTGAATTAACACCAGTGGTGGGAAAAGGTCCCTGGGTCAGAAGAACTGAAGGAGGCACTTACCATCCCACGTTGAATTCCACGTGGGCATCAAAGAGAGCGACCACCGGGGCTGTGGCTGCTCTCCAGCCGCTGACCCGAGAGCGGATCAGCCCCTCCTGCTTGCTGTGCCGGACAACCTTGATGAAACCAGGCTTGTGGGCATTCACTTCATCCACATACTTCTGGAGCTTCTCCTTGAGTTCCTCTGTAGAAGGGAAAGAATTGGGTGTTAACAAGAAGCGTCAGCTCAACAAGATGTAAAAATCTGTTCTTTCAGCAAAACAGCAGTAGCCTTCACACAGCTACCAAGAATTCTCAAGTAGCCTAAAAGGAGGTGAACAAAAAGTAGAAGGACCGTGAATTATACAGCAACAACAAAAAATTTCGGCTGTAACTATTCAGCCTACATGACTGACATGAGAATCCTGGCACTGTTTAACAATAACATGCCATGAAATTAAGTGCCATAGCTACATAAGAGCACATTATGTTACTGTAACAACAAACAGGACAACTGTCCTATGTTTCCAGAAAAAAAACATGCCCAAGTATTCTCCATGAACCTTCTCTACCAATATTTCAAGAAAAATAAGAGAAGTAAGAATAAAATTAATTGTTTTTATCTCTTTCCATTTTTCATTCTTAACTTTGACAACTGGTTTCTGTCTTGACTATAAAGTTCCATGACTTTTGCTCTCAGAACAAAGACCAGTAAAAGCTCTGGAGGAGAATAATTCCTAATTAAAATACAATAACTCTTAGATCAACAGCTATTATATCTCTGGTTTAAAGACCACTGCATGAGAAAATACAGTATGTGGAGTTGAAATATTGAGCTCACTATCGTTATTAACTGAAAGCACTGTTCACTATTCTTTCTTAGCATCCCTATGTTCTATTTACCTTATGGCATCACTCAGAATTCCCTCTGTGACATTAAGTTCCTTTTATTCTGAATCTCTCCACAAATCCAGGAATGCCTTTGCTGTGATGCAGAATGATGCTCCTGTGGCTACAATGCATTATCAAATCTGCATTAAAAGGTCAATGCTGACTAGTCCTTTCTGTGAAAACTTGAGCAAGCCACTTAACCCCTCCTGAGGAACAGGAGTGGTCACAGCACCAAGCCTGTCTGAGTTCAGGAAGTGTTTGGACAAGGCTCTCAGGCACATTCTCATGTGATTTTTGGGGTGTCCTGCATTGAGCCCAGGATCCTTTTTGAGATGTCCTGCATTTCAAACCATCAGCCTTCCACTCTGGGAACTGGTCACCTCAACTGATCTGGACAACAGGCACACCAGAATGCTTAATGCCACAGAAAATGAAAAGCAAGCACACTTGATGAGCCACAGTAAACATCCATCCTTGGCAAGAAGGTGGGTGTGTCCTCTCTTGAGCTGACTAAGAGGAACTGAGCTGGTGAAGTACAAAGACTCCTTAAATCATCCCTGTTTGTAAAGGCTCTTGGATGGCCACCAGGTGTGGTGCAGCTGTTCCACAGGCCTTGCAGGACTCTGCATGCCACATACCTTTGTGTCAATGAACTCGGCATGGAAGTGAGAGAATACCACAGAAAAGTGCTGATAATTACAGGTTTTCATAAAAACAAGAATTAAAAGAAATGGTCTGCTGATCATGTTCATCACAGCATTTAAACTGCAGCAGTATTTCAGGAATTGATTAGATATATTCCTAGAATTTTTGACAATACATTGCCAATATCTATTCAATTTGTTTGTCTGTGACTGCATCACCTGGAATAAACAATATGAGCCACTTACACACACAGCATAGAACACTGTTCTGTTTTGTATTAGACTTGCTGCTTACTAATCAATATGCTTTTTCTCCTTTATAAAGTAAAAAAAAAAAACCCACATTAATTACTATCTTGCTTGTGCCAAACCACATGTTCTTATTGCTCATCCCCTAACTCACAGAGATTTGTAGCAAGCACAGAGCTATCAAACCAACCACTAGCTAACAGCAGGTTAAATTGAAAAGAAGACATTTATGTTACTGTAATTCTATGCACCTAAAAATAGTACAAGCCCATTCTCCATTCCCAAAATGCAACTCTGCGGAGGGTGAATATCAAAACAGGAAGATCAAAGCTTTGTTCTCGGTGTAAGTGGCTGCTCCCAGCTTTGCAATACCAGGAAGCTTTATTTGCCACAGCAATGCAGCAGCACCACTGAGGATAAACCCTGTGAAAGGAAAGCAGGCTCCAATCAAGGACTCAAAGGTCAGCAGCCTTGATGGAGTCACTGTTCTCTCAATCCCTCCATTTCAGGCAGTGGGCTGTTACTCCTGTCTTGTACTTTTCCTAATGTAGACTTCCTTTAGAAACTTGAGTAAAGACAAAATCTATTTCATAGCTGTAGTATGGAAACAGCTGGAAATGGAACAGAACCCAAACCTTGGCTGCCACCAGCATGACTTCAGCTGCACACACTGGAGCTGTGACATTCACTAGGCAGTGCACGCTTCTGATTTTCTGGGTATGCTGCAGCTCTTTGCAAATGAAGTGAGTGGCCTGAGATCATCTCGGGGAACCCTGGAGGCTTCCCCAAGGTCAGTCAGCATGGAGGAACCATCCCCTGTGCTTCAGCATCACCTTGGGAGGTGGAGGGAACTGCTGCTTTTGACCTAATGCCCAACACTGACCCAGAAGCAGTGACTTACTCTGTGGCATGAGGACAGAAGACAGAGAAGTATTTTGCAGCCCGGCACTTTCTGGCCTTTGTTATTTAAAACAGATCAGCTCTACTTTGCAAAGGCAGAGTGCTGAGCAGAGCATGATGTGCACCTTTTGTCTTACAATACCTACTGGGCAGAGTCTCCCAGAAGAAAAGATAAGGGTGTGAAAAAAATGTATTATTTTCACTCAGCCACAGGACAGAGAAGACATGTTAATGTAGCTTAAAAAGTCACAATGTTGGAAAGAACTTTAAAGATGCCCTAGCAAAATAGTTGAGTCAGTTTTTTCCCCATGCATTCCATGTCTTCCTGAGTTCAATTGTATTTGACAGTTTTAGAGCACCCAGCCCAACTGGCCTGAATGATGGGATTCTCCCCCTAGAACTATCCATACACACTATGCTATGGCACTGATGGTCTTCAGCAATATCATTTTAACCCATATTCTTTTTATTTTTTCCCACTTGAAGATATGTTGCACTGAATAATAAACAGTCTTTCATTAATTATTGTGCTTCACTGCTTTATACCACCATAGGGAGAAGACAGGGAATAAGCAAATGTGTCATCTTCAATTCACTGTTGATTCAGTGTCTAATTATGGAAACAAACAGGCTTATAAAGATAGATGCATTTTCCTTTCAGAGCAGAATCTCTCAAATAAGGACTCAATTTGACTAAGCTGAATGAGGATCTGCAATTGGAATGAAAGAGCAGCCATATATGGAATGGGAAAATGGCACTTGGAAATATTGCACTCTACCACCTGTCTCTATATGGTACAGATGTCTGGAGAGCACAGCACAATTCTCCTCACAAATGTAGAAAACATAATTAGTGTGCCATAATTATGTTTATTATTAACATAATTAAGTTCAAACACTTCTAAGAGGTTGTTTGTTTGTTTTTAACAAATTGACAAAGATTTTGTTTGTCAAGTTCCCCTACTCAGTATGACAAAGCAGTGCTAAAGAATTCACCCAACTTTGCCTTCTTAGGAAACGGCAGAAGCAGGACAGGAAGGAGCAAGGAGCAGGAGGAGTCAGAAGGCATCAGCCACACCATTTTTTCAGAAGGAAAACCATTTACAGATCATGCTTTTCATCCAGTTGCATGAAGTGGGTGACCTTTTGTAAGGTAAAAAAGTCCTCCCTAAATTGAGACATGACCAGGCTCAATGCTCAGTGATGTCAGGTGCCTTAGCCCCTTACACTAGTGTCCTACAGCAGCCGTGGGTCTGTCCACAGACTTTGAATTCCAGAGTAATTGATCCAGTGTTGTCATAAATAACGAATTACTGCCTCACAGTTATGGAGAGGGACCTTAAAGACCAGCCAATTAAGGCTCACTTTCAGTAACTTTCATGCTTTAACACACTCCCACTCTGAGTGCCTAAATGAGCTCTCACCTCTCAGAACAGCTACGTTTATGAAGACCCACACTATGCTTGGCTGAAACAGATGCATTTTACTGACCTTTCTCTTAGCTGTAAGTTTGCCAACAGAGCTAAAATAGCAAATATATAAATAAAATAACACTCTACCTTTTCTAAACTTCAAGAGTCCCTGACTTGGGCCCAGCAATACATGCTGCATGTTACTGCCATCTCTGCAAGCCTCAGGCTTTTACCTTTAGGGAAATATTTACTTCCATGTCAAAGGCCCAGGAATTACCATGTCCCTCCACCTTGGCACAAAAATGGCTTCTTTTGGTGTGAAGGGAAAGAATTACTTTTCCATACAGAATGGGGTTTAACTTAACAATTGGCCTCTTTGTGCCAGAAACTGCAGATTGACACATTATATGAAAGGGGTAAAATCCTGCCAATTCATTATTTTATCTCTGTGTGTTCACTGAGCTGCCTAGAAGGCACACTCTGGTCTCCAGGTAAAGAAAAGTGTTGGATATTTTCTTGGATCATAAAGGACACTTTTAAAGGCAAATCACTACAGCAGCTGCAGGAATACAGCAGGAGCTTATGCCTGGGTTTGGAGCCAAGAGACCCCTGGTCAGCTTGCTTCTGGCAAGGATCCCAGAGCCTTCCTGAACTCCCTGTGCTGCAGGTCAGAATGGGATCCATTGCCCTGCAGGAAGGCAAAACAGCCTTTCAGCACGAGGGCTGCTGCCCCACTGGGAACATCTGTCCCATCAGGTACATCTCACTCCTGCATGAAAGACCAGGCAATCAGCAAAAGGACAGAATTCACACAAGCCAATTGATTTTAAATGAAGATTTTTCCACCTTCTTTACCTGATTATTTTTGGCTCTAAATCTTAAGGACAAGAAGAGCTGCTTTTCCAATTTTAACACATATTAACATAGCTAACTTAATTTCTGGCAAATAAAGAAAGCCTGTTATAACAGGTTTGTTGCAAAACCCTTCCTCTCTTCCCCCTCAGTCCCTCTGTAGGCAACCAACCTGAATTCATGTAATAACTTGATTCAGGGCAGCAGCTAGGCATAGAAGAGAACCTACTTTGCTGAACTTTATCTAATAGGATATGTGGATTGTGTCACTTATTTTGTATGCAGCTCAGTGCTTCTTCACTTTTATTTTTCTTACCTCTGGTCCCTTATCTTTCATGCTCAAGTGATCACCTCTCATCTCTGTAGCAGAAGCAGATAATTCCAAATGGAAAATATTTATAACCAGATAGAGGCATGTCATTTGTAATGCACATGTGCATAGAGAATGTCTGCAACAGAGGGCAACAATGCACAAGCAGATAAGGAGGGCCTGCTGTGCACATGTATTTAATAACCCCGTGTTATCTAGTAATAGATAAACCACCCAGGGGAAATTACCAACCTGATGCAAGGAATTGATCTGGACAGACCTCAAAAACAAAAAAGCAGTGGAATTCTTCTCCTCCACTCCCATACGTAACTTGTAGTGTTGACAGAGATGCATAGTCTAATCTCAGAAGTTCAGGCTATCCACATGTAAAGACAGAGAGTGTAATGAACTTTCACAGTCACAACCTTTGCATTCAGCAAGCCAAAGTCCCAGCTGCTGTCAGACCTCCTCAGGTCTATTAAGATAAATTGCCCACAGCAAACCATTCCAGCTCACATCTCGGACTGCAAGCCAAGGGTTTCTTTACTCTAGCACATGAACAGCACCCTTCTCCCACAATAAAGGCAGGAAAAGAAATGCATATCCCCCCTCACCCCCTACACACACACATTCCTTCAACTGCCCAAGAGAATCTATACAGAGGAGTGGGAAGGGGTTTCAAGGGGTTCCATAGGGGCTGCTTTGATCCATTCTCAGCTCCTTCACAAACATCTTCTCTATGCATGGAAGGAGCTCAGGTGGGCATTTCACTGAATCCTTGTGTAAGGTCCTGGGAATCCTACAGCAAAAGGAAAATATGGCAAATAAATCCACTTCAAAACAGCAGTTAAGCAGCTTCCAACAGAAACCAGGCTTTGCAGAAGAAACCTGTGCCAGCAACTCTTCCTTGAGCCATCTAGCAGACACGTTCACTACACAGGTTCATTTTGGTTTTGTCCTAAATGATGTCTATTTCCGATCCCAGCCGTGAAAATTGGATACCACACCCGAGATCATTAAGTCCTGCATAGAAATATTGCTGTGTCTCAATAAATCCCAGAAGTATGGAAAGAACCACAATAACTATCTTTTGGAAACTCTTGACAGGTCAGCTCTCTATTATGAAAGTGGGGGATGCTGAAGAAAGAAATATTGCAGCTGTTATTTTTTGTTACTACTAACCTTTTGGGGTAATGTCTTTATTATAAGGGCTGTAAATCCCTTTGATTTCCCTTCTGTTGTTTATTGAGTATTGTTTGAAGACAGCACTCAATTCATGTAAGGTGCATCCCATCATAAGTATCACCGAGCCCACATTCTAGCAGCAGTCTCCCAGCACTTTGCAAGACAGAGACATAAATTAAGATGCCTGATGAATCTGCAAGGTCACACCAGAAGGTACAGAAGGAGAGGAATAGAACCTGGATCTCCCAAATCCCAGGGCCGCACATTATCTCCACACAACTTCCCTAAGGCTGTGACTCTGCATTTTGAGCCGTGGCGCATATGGAGCCCCCAGAACTCTGGTTCAGAGCAGATTCAAGGGCTCTTCCACATCACTGTGTCAGGATTAAGAGGCAGCTGGTATCTGGGATCTTGCTAATGTCAGCAGAAATGCATTGGGCCAAAGGAACTGAACACTGCCCTTCCATCCCACCAGCAATGGGAGACTCACACGCTTATCTCAGAGTACAGAGCAGCGCTTACTAAAGGGAAGTGTTAATATTTAGAGAGGAAAAGAAAACAAACTTGCTCTCAGGTGAACATTCCAGCTCTTTAAGAGGCAAGGCAGGACTAATAAAAAGGCACCAAATGTCTGTTCTTAGACTGCCAGTCTAAGTGTGGAACATGCAAACACAGCTAAACACAGAACAGGACTTTCCAAGCACTGCCACCAGCCACACAGACACCAGAGGGACAGAGGCTGCCATGGATCTCTTCAGGGCCATACATAGAATCCTAGAAAGGTGCTCAAATTTCAAAGTATCTTTAAACACAGAGCTAATGATATAAAATTAATGGTTCCACTCGATGTACAGATTGCTGGATGCTTGAATTAATCTCAGCAGGAACACTATCCCATTCCAGCTTTCAGTGCATGACTGCTTCCCATTTAGGGACTGTTATTGCATGGATCATGGCTACAATAATGTGATCACAACAATGAGAGCAGGAATAAGCACTACTGCTGAAATCAGATATTTATATCACATCTGATGCAAGAACCACTTCTAATGTTTATTTGGATACAACAATTTTAGAAAGAGGCCATAAAGAGAGAGGCATCACAAGCACCAAGAGCATGCATTAGAGCTGACACAGTGATATGATACACTGCTGGAATAACCTCAGCCAAAATTCTGAGTTCATTGTTTCATTCCTTGGTGTTCCTGGATTCATCTGTAAAATGACCTTTAAATGTTAAAAGAAGTGCTTGAGAAATGCATTCTAGTCCCAACTGTTTCCAGCAATCCAAGTGGCACTCTTTTTTTTCTACATACAGCATTTAATTCTAATCTATTTCTTGGATGTGTGTAGAAAATCACTATTCAGAAAAGAAACTAAATGCCTGAACAGAGCCAGATCAGATTGTATAAATCAAGAAAAATACAATCTAAAGAGCACATTAGAAATCTCTGTACTTCCATAACAATAAGATGCAGCAAGCTGCTCACTGTACTGTAAACTTGATAAATAATCATGACTCCAAGAAACAGCGTGGCACTTCATGTTATGATAACAGATTCATAAAGAAAAAGAAAAACCCTGCCAATTAAAAAACAATAGTCCAAGAGTAACTACTTTATTTCTGGAGCGGATTCTGAGGAACTTAGTCACATAAGTTGCATTAAAAATGGAATAAGCAAATACTCAGAACTGTATGAAACAGAGCTGCTAACATTCCTCTCTGGATCAAACCTTTGTCTAACAGCTGAGAACAGGACTATGAAAGGAAGAGGAAACAAAAAATCAAAGAATACTTGTTGGAAGGGGACCTCTGCAATCCAATCCCTGACTCAAAGCAGGTCCAAGTAAACAATATGAAGTAACTCTCACTGTTAAATAGTTATTTAAAAGAACGACAGAGAGCATTAAAAGAAAGGTTTTGATTTTAGTAAAGAGGACTTAGCCTTGCATGCCACATTGATTTTTATTAAAATCTTACCTGACGTCAGAAATTATAATCTAACTTTCTATTTGTTGCATAGAATCCCTTTCCTGGGAGGAAACCAATGTGCACAAAACCTGATGATACTATGAAAGCATCCTTCAGGGTCAGGGCAGCAGTAACACTATTTCACAGTGCCTTTTCTTTTTCTTTAACCTTGCTCACCTACAGAGCTACATTTGGTAACTTTTGATTGAATTACTCTTACTGTACCAGACAATTCCTACACATCAGATGCAAACTTTTTTGTCCATATTCCAAGCCAGAAAAATTGCTTTCTTGGCTACCTGTGATCATGTTGTGTGTGACCTGCTATTACCTTCTCCTTTCAAAGGCCCCTTGAGGAAGAATGCAATTCACACAGCAACAGCAATACAGGACCCAATCCACCAGGAGGAATACTGCCTGCCTGGGCAGGAGGGCTCTTTTCAGCAGATGGGATTAGTTCACAAAAAGGACTTGTTTTTGTATCAGCAGAGCTGCAGTCACACAAGATGTTTCTCAGAATAAAAACAAAAACAAATAATCCCAATATGAGCAATTTTTGTTTGTTATTCTAATGGCTAATACATCTCTGGCAATACAAACAGAGTAGATCAGGTAATACCCCTTGCAGGTAAAAAATTTTACATGTGAAATACTGAAGTCACTGAAGTCAATGAGAACTTCCCAGAAAACACTGTTGTGTATCTGGGACCCAAATGCAACATCACATATGGTATCACTGGAAGTGCAAGTTAAAATCACCCCTTGTAAAAGTCACCCCTCTTATTTTATCATACAGTCTTGAAAAATTCTGCCAAACACAGTTTATTATCTTGCACATTAATTATCTTGCCATTAAATCCTGCTCACCTGGCATAAAGGGAAGGAGCAGGACCTACCCCATCACCTACTAAGCAAGGAAAGAGCACCCTTCAGAGTGCACTTCCATTACAACCCTTTGAGGAATGCCACCTCAGCAACACTGCCAAGTTCATTTGGGACAACTTGGGGGGCAGCTACTGTGCTATGTAAGTCATGGCTTTTAATTCACATCATTTTCAAGAACTTGGAAGTTACAGCTTCTCATTTTTGGAACTTCCCGAAGTAGGGACAAAATCCAAATGGTTTTTATGCCTGTAAAGCCCCCTTTCAAATCAGAAATGATTTGGTTTGAATATTGTAAGAGCCACAGGGTTTGCTTCCATCTAAAAACAGAAACTGTTTTTTTGGAAGAATCAACTATGAACATTCTCAAATTAAAGCAACAAATTCTGGCTTGCTTCTTTCCCAGCATATTTGCTTACTCCTTAAGAATAACACAGTGCTGGGACCATGCCATTTGGTAGCTGTGGAAAATCTCTAAATCCAGCATATATGATCTCCAAGAAAACTGCTTATTATACTACTGTATCACTGTATACAGTAGTATACACTTCTTCCTAAAATTCTAGAACTCCAAGTCTTGAGAGAACACAATGCCATAGAATTTGTATCTTTAGATTAAATATATCAGCACATAATGAATTATTCCAAGCCTTTCATCAGTTATTATAGAAAATTTCTCTACAGGCACCTAATCACAATCAATCCATTAATTCTAAAGAAAGGTTTGGGAGTTAATTGTTGTATCAACTGCTGTGCATGCCCTGCTTTTTTGCATCAGAAACATGTGAGGGACAGCAGCAGCAATCCTCATGTTTTCAGGGGAAAAAAATAAAAAAGCAGCTAGGTATTAAAAATAACCCAGGCAGTAACTTTAACTAAAATTCATCATACCTTTTCAATTCACAACACAGTAACAGCACTGCTATTAGCATCCTATTGCAGTCTGGGAAAGATTTGGTTAAATCCTGCTTAATTGGGAGTATGTTATTTTAAAACTAAAGCTGGCTATTAGTATGCCTCCCAGCAGGGTGGAAACCTTGCCTGCATAAAACATGCACCCACAAGAGCACACACCAGCCTTGCCTTTCCTGCTGCCTAGAAGCAATTGGCAGCAATGTCAATATTTTTTTTACACTATAAGCAGTAAAAGTGTATTTTCAGTGTGCTGAAGTAAGACAGAATCCCACCAGCTCCAGGACTTGCTCCTGGATTTACACCCCAGTTAGCAGCTGGAGGCTCAGCTCAAACTGGGCTGCTCCAGGTTTCTGCTTTACTCTGCAGAAGGCTCAGACTTCCAGGGAAGGACAGCTCCTGCTCCGGACTACAGGAAGCAGGCTGGGCTACCAGTTCTCTTTTTGTCAGCAAAAGCAGAGCTGGCTGGGCTGGCTGAGAAAGCACAAGGAAACACAGAGCAGTTCTTGACCTGCTGCCTGGCATTCCACAGGTTTGTCTCTCTGGATGGGTCACACATCGACAGCCAGCACTGCTGAGAGCAGCAGCTCCAGGGATGCTGAGGGTGGAGAGTCACAGAAAATGGACTGGAATCAAAAACACCACCTGGGGACTGAAATGCCTCATATCTTGGGAGATCTCCCTTAAAAAAAGGTGAAGACAGCACCTAAATTTAACAAAAGCATTTTAAAAGCTCCTTTCTTAATCTTTATTTCATTCAGTATTAGGCAAACAGGAGTTGAGGAGAATACTCTTGAATTACAGTGCCTCCTCCTAATATTTAGATAAATTACACCAGGTTTGTTCGACATTTGTGTTCTGGTAGAATTTACAATAATTTCAGTTTGTTTCCTTTCTCGATTTTGTTTTGGTTTTTTTTTTCATTTAATTTTATCCCTTTACTTCAAAATTTACCTTCTGAAGCAAGGCTTGAACACCTGTGGTCACAGCAGAGAGACTCTTGGGACCCATCAGCCACTGCCCATTAAGGACAACTCAGGATGTGTGAAACTGATTGTTCATGTGGAAAACCTCTGCACATGGGTACTTGTATCCCAGGCCCTCCCCCCACCACATTTTTCAGATAGCTTCATTTTCTCAATAAATGCAGCAAATTTAAATGACTTCCCAGCTTAATTTTTACTGACATTATTACTTTTATACACATTATAATTCTGAATCCTGACATTTACATAAAATATTACTTGGGAATTTTATGTTTTTTTCCAGGACATGTTTCTATGAAGGACTGTTAGCATTACATACTGCCTGTATCTCATTTAGCCAGCCGTGCTGTAGTCTGTAGCTTTGCAGAAAACCTACCAGACTCCATTTATTATAGATATCCAAAGGCTTGAAACTACCTCCTATCCAATTCTTCCAGTATCCCATTTGACCTTTCGCTGTGAATAATGATTTTGTGCAGATACCAGCTAATTTCCTTGGACTGGATTTTTATTTGCAATGATTTGCAATTTGATTTGCAATACATCCACATTTTTCAAAATAGGTACTGCCTGACTTCTCGGATTTAAACCCTTTTGCATCTTCAAAAGAGTGCTTCATGAACAGATAAATTTGTAATGAAATTCCATGATTAAATTCTCTCCATCTAGGAACATTAAATTTTTACCTTGTCTGCATACTGCAATATGTTGCATTGAAGACAACTTTGGACTGGGTAATGATCTCATTTTCCTACATAGCATTCATCTCAGTTAACCTCAGGGGGTTTATACAGCTATATTCTTATGTCACAGGAGGAGGTTGCTCCCATAGCTAAACTCAGACTTATAATTAATATCCAAACCTTAAAAATCTTGAGCAGCATCTCTTCCACAGAGCAACAGCAAGAAGCTTCTTGAGGTGTGTGGCTCTTCCACCTTCAAGGCTCTCACATCACCCCCACCTTACCTTCTAAACCTGCCAAATGTTTAGTTAAAAACGTGTAAATTGTACCCTACATAGCAAACACTGCAATCCTACAGACACTGAAAGTGTTAAGTGTCCTAAACAAAGAGTAATTAATTTCTTCCTTTTATTTTCTGTATATATAATCCATATATGTAAGTATGCTTAAAGCAAGGTTCTGCTTATGGAAGGAAGACAAGTTAATGTTATTTTAATAAATTATGTTAAGCACTAACATATTGGTACCATAGCAGTACCACATGGATAATTCAGCATTTTCCACAGAGGAGTTTGACATAAACAAAAAATCAAATGTGGCTACTTGCATTCTGCACAGTGTTTCCACCTGAGAGGTTTATAGATTCCTCAGAAGAGCTGCTTGCAAAGCTGTTGTCAAAGGAACTGGCACAGTTTTCTACCTGAGCTACAACAGCAGCTAATGTGAAGAACCTGAACCACATGCTGCAATTCCAATTAGGGAACTCAAATCAGGAAAATAAGTAACTCCAGTAAATGCCATAAACATAGGAAGACAAAATGCCTGAAGAGGCAAACAAAAAGTGGTTGCAGTTCAAATACTACAAATTGGAGACTAGTCAATGTTCCTGTCTTTCACCACAGACTAATCAGGGTGATTAAAAAACAGAGAGCCAGTAGGTTTCCTAACATCTCTTTGAGAATCATGGCAGGTGAGGCTTTTTCTTTTTTCTATTTTTTCTATTACTATCCAGAAGAACAAAAAACCCAAACCTACAGCAAAAGCAAATAGGTTTCTGAAAGGCAAAAAGACTACCAACTCCTAGCAAGAAGTTACTCTCAGTCTTTTTGCTAAGCTGCACATGGAAGCTTATGTCAAGAACTCCTTTTTTTATTTGCTATGTGAGTGAATCTTCTCTGTAGCTAGAAAGCAAACACTGTGTGTGTTAATTGGAAGCATTTGTGAAAACTAATTAAATTTGCAGCGCTGCAATCGTGCTTCAAAAAAGGTTTTTTGTATCAACTCCTAATAAAGATTTGTTCTTCTTGTACATGCCTTGTTTAATCCCTTCAGGTGGGTACACAAAGAATGTATCAGTTGTATTTTAGTAAAGAGAGGGAGTCAATCTAAAGACATTAATTAGGAAGCATGGTACAAGTTATTCCGGGATAAAACTCAAAGGGGTGGAAGCCCTTTCAATACTAAACCATGCCACCATTGCTTCCATGTGACCATTCCCTAATGAATTCATCTCCCCCATCCTTCTGCTCTCATCAAGACCATCCTTCCTTAACGATGTGAAACGGACCTGGTGTTTAATATGCACTCACAAATCCCTCTGAAACCAGCTGGGATCAAATGTTTGTAAAATTTATGAGTAGTTGGATGAGCCACGTCTCCATTACATCTTGGCTGTGTCCACACGTAACATCTATCCTTATCAAACAATGCCTTATTTTTCTCCACCCATCTGCTACTTTGATTTTGGAACCCATTGATCCCATTGGTTTGGCTCGTAATGAACAAAACCAGCAGGAGTAGCAGGGCACACCTCTTAAAGGCTCTTCACTGAAATCCTCTCATTCTCTTACTAAAATCCAGTCATTTCATCCTCTCCATTAACATTTTGTGTTTCAGTACTGCATGAGCCACCACCATTAAAATCTCTCTCTGAAAGCCTAAAATATCTCCAACCTGAGTGTTATCAAGCACACACAACTGGGATTTGCCACTCAGCAAGTGAAGACTCCTCCTGTGAGGACAGAGCACCACAGCTCCCAGGACAGAGTCACGCCAGCCACCAGCACATGAGGGCTGTGAGGATGTCACCTCCAGCTCTGGGAGCTGAGTTACCTGGGGCAGGGCACAAAATCACCTGAGCTGGTTCATGCACAGTTATCTCAGGTCTATTGTCTTGCAAATGCAGTACAATCCCAGTATGGCATTCTTAAAATACTACTAATCATTCTCTTTGAATCTGGATTTTAATAACCACAGTGTTTTAGTCATATGAGATGTTGCTCTGAAGCTCAATCCTTTTAATTGTTGAAGAGAAGGCACTTTTACAACTTCTTAGCATCTGGCCATCAGAAATAATTCCCTGAATTAAGATGACAAGAGCAGCTTTGGTGAGAACTATTCAGCCTCTGAGTCAAACAAATACAGTCAGTGAGGCTCAGCTGGGCTCATAAATCAAAAGTGATTATGTTCACATGCCAAGTGCAGTCAACATTTTTTTCTTAAGTTTTAAACTTGTATTTCTGGCTTAAATTGCCAGTCAAATCTTCTTAACTAGAGTAACAAAGATATTACTGAGGCTGGAGATTTTGGAACCTTGGGCAACTTGTTCTAGCTAACCCAGCTAAAAGCAGGTGGGTGGGACTAGAAGGTCTTTTGGGGTCACTTCTCACCTCAGCCATGCTGAGACTCTGTGGCAGAGTTCACATCTGCCTTGGAGAGGATGCATTCATTTCTTTTGATGCACACCTATCTTCTGATAAAATAAACAGAACAAATTACAACACTGAGTAGATAGTCTGAGAGCAATACAGGACTGGGATGTGAGTGATTCAGCTCTTCTGTGAGCTTGCAACATCCAGTCTTAATCTTCCAGAATCTGATCTTAATAACAATATGTTTTCCATTTCACAGATAAAATAAAACCCTGCCAAGAAATTAAGCACTTGTTTCTGACACTGCAGGGTCAAGGTTTTTGAAACAGATGTCTGAAGCTTGACTCCTTAGCCCTTGCTTAGGTCATTAAGTACCAGTTCCCTGATTTTCACAGATCTGCAGAGACTAAACACTACAGCATTCAGCTGAACAAATGGGCTCACCAGTAGTGAAATAATGGGACTAAGTCTGTTCCATTGTTTTATGAAACTCTGCCTATCACTGACTACATAAAATTATAAACCACTTCCACTTTAAACCTATGTAATACCAGTTAATAAATACCAATCAAGATGAAGCTGTTCTGTGTCACAAGTCTTCCAACAGCAACAGTTTGCTAAAGAAATGGAGCTTTGCAATTCCTTGTTTGCAGATGGTAAATGAGAAAGCATTAATGCGAAGGAATCTGGTGATCTTACACACCACAGGCTGTCAGGCAAAGAACAAGCTGTGAGCCTTTTTATGTGTATTCTCCATACATAATTCAAACAGATTGCAGAGCCTGATGGTGTTTCTTTCATACACAGTGATCTCTGTTTAAAAGTACATCTCAGAAGCGTTTTTGAATGTGGACATAGTCAATAGTGACCAACTACTTTGAATATTACAACACAAGAGATACTAAAGATATCTCTAGTTCTGTCCATTGGCACAGGAACATTCACAGGACTGTTAGAGGCCTTCAGAGGATCTAATTTTTCCTTATTTGTCCAGGCCTCACAAAATGTTGAGGTCAGAAATTATGTACAGTAGAATGAAAATAAACCTACCAAATACAGACAGAACTTCCTACTGCTGGTTGCAGCCCTTCCACCTTGCCTACAACAGGAAAAACAGCTTCTGAAATATTTCTATGGCAGGTCAGAAACTATATGAGGTTTCTTTGACTATAAAATCCCTGCCCTGAAAATCCACATGCTGACTAATCAATGAGTGTTTATGAACTTCCCTTTAGCGCTCTTCTGTTAAAAGACCTAAAATAGTTTGACAAAGATACCTGGAGCAAAGAACTGCAGCACTAAATGGACTCTGAGAGATCTTGTGGCCCTTTTTCTTGCCCCAGCACAGAGACCCTTGCTCCAGTTAATCCTGACAGAAGTTTGTCTCATCTCCTTTTAAGTTTACTCAGCAAATCTTGTCCCATGCTCTTTACAGATGGATCAAATGAAGCACACTGTAAACCACTAATATATTAACAGTATACCTAAGTCTGTTGTCTGATACAGTTAAAAAGCACAATACCTCAAACCTGCAGTGGTTAAGTCTAGATGTTTGCATTTGAAAGTAACTTCCTTCAGACTAACCACTTTCAAGAGCCATAAACAAAAAAAAACCCAAAAAACCAAAAAACCCCACAAACTGGCACAAAAACCCTAAAACTCTTCCTGTGACTCTTCACTGACAAGAATTGACAAGAATCTTTTTTTCTCATAAATCTGAAGTCCAGGAGCTACTCTTGAGTAGCAAGTCCCTTTGAATATTAACATATTTCTGATGGCAAATTCTTTGTAGCAACTTTGCTTTTAGAGCTGGTGTTCCAGGATCCCCCTTGGATGGGGGAAAGGGAATGACAGATAGCACTATCTGCCATCACCAAGCTGGAAGAGAATCCTCCTGTGAGCAATAATGGATAGTCACACCAGCAGCCTGTGGGGGATGAGAGCTTTAACAATTTGGCAAGACACGTAACTGGCTCTAAACCCTACACAGTCATCAGTAACATTTAAAAACCAGCTTTTATACAGAACACAGAAAAACCATCCAAATTTGCTCAGTGCCAAATCACTTGAACACAACCAAAGAAAAAAAGAGCAGAGAACTAGTTTGAGAAAAAACACTTCAAATACTAAATTGGAGGAGGAGTACAGGGAAGGCATTAGGATATAAAGCTATCAGTTTCAATAAAAGAAAGGAAAAAAAGTAATTTAAGACTGAAAAGCTAAACCAGGAAAATATCAAATATATCAAATCCCACCAAGGACATAACTGATTCAAGGAAGAGTATTTTACAGCCCTTAAAAAAAATCAAAATTTTCTAAAGTCAGCCGATTAAGAATGAAACTTATCTACCATCTCAGATGAAGTCTTCAACTGTTTTGTGATTTGCACTGACCTCCCTTCAGAAAGAAATTAATTTGGTTATTTAACTTATTCTCAACAATGTTAAAAGGAATAATAAGATGACAGGAATTTGTAACTTGTCTAATAAATACTGCAGACAGTTGTCAGAGTACTTAGAGTTCCCTGGATTTTTAATTTTTTTTTCATGTGTATACCAAATCTCTGATGAACTATCATTCTGCTGCTGGAAGCCAAGAGACTGAAGTCATTGTTCATGAATTCTGGTACCACATGATTCAAATAATTTCACTGAATGCAGTGGCATCAAGGAGGATAGGATCCATTATGCATCTAACTGCTGAACAGCACCTTAACCAAGGAATGCCTCTCTTTTTCCACGTGGGAGCTTACAAAATAACATAAATCACACAAGTAATCAGGCTTATAATATACACAACTGGCTGCATGATCAGGGTGACACAGTGTTCAGTCCATAATGCACAAAACAGGACAGTTACAAGAAGGGGACTAAATTGTAAGTGAAATTTTCTTGAGCAGACTTGTTCCCATTTTTGCATCTGTACCAGTAACAGCACAATAGCAAAAGAGTTTACTGAAAGAAATGCCAAATAAGTACATTGAGAAGCCTGGAATCTGACAGGGACAGACCTGAGCAGGCAGTGTAATTCCCCCCAGTGGAACTGTGATTTGGCACACATTGGAGAGGTATTTATTTCCTAGGAAGAAAGGCAGAACCATCCTGCATGGCCACAACACCATTTGCCATCACTCCTGTCCTGGGAAGGGTCACCCATTCCCAGCAGGTCCAGCCCTGGCACTCCTGCTCCTCCTGCTCTGCAGGCACTGCTGTGCACTCAGAAACAAAGTTTTGTCTCCTGGGGGAGATGAAACAGTTGAAATCAGAATTGTGTTAAAGTATGTCTTGCAGAATAATTACACAGAAATCTGACTAATTTTTTTCCAGAACATGGAAAGGGCAGACAGGGCATTGGTGGTGGCTCATCCTACCAAAGAGACATGGAACTATTAGGCAGCTATGCAGGTTCTCTCGGGGTTCATGTACAGTACCTGCAGTGACAGGCCAAAGATCTGTTCACTGCTCCCTTCAAAACTGGCTGTTTATTCTCTATAATTCGTGTATTTCTCACTAGTCAAGCCCCTTCTGGGATGCTACTGAGCCCTTGGGCTGAAGCATAGTCAACATGGGTTCTGCTGGTAATAGGATAATGCAGCCAGTTCACTCCTGAATTTCTGCAGTATCTTTAAGCAAATTATCCAAAACTCACAGAGAATAACCTTGCATTTCTAAAAGGACCCATTAAAAAAAGAGGAGCATATTTATTTTATACTTACTGATGGTTTTATAGGTCTTAGCCAGGAAACCACTGAACAAGTGACTGATTACACAGGTAACTGCAAGTGGCATCAAATTTTAAAAATATAGTACAAAGGCAGAGAAAACACTTTTCCCCTGCCACAGCCAGTTATATAAATCATGGGAATTCCTACTGTAATAGGTATGTATGGCACAGACAGAAGTGCAGTTTCACACTGATAGGAATCTTGAAAAATGACCAGAATCAGAAACCCACTCAGTCCAGCTGCAGATGGGCAGGAAGGGGAAGTTAAGGCAGCAGAAAAGCCTCGTTCTGACAACCAGAGGAACCTGCTGCGATTAAAAAGTTTCTGAGTGTGGAGACTTAACTGAAATAAAATTCATCTCCAGCACACAGATTTGCTAACTCAGGTTGTATCTGATCTGAGCTAAATGATCATTGCTGCTGCTCTATTAGGATGGGGAAAGAAAGCCAGAGTAGCAGTGTAGCAGCTAGCGTTTTTCTAGAAAATACTCTGTATGAACTCTAAACCACGGGGTGCACACAACACTGTGCAACACCATCAAAATTCATGCAACTTGTGAAATATGTTTTGTCATACATCAGAGGCAACTCTCAATGCATAAGATCCTGAGAGAGATAAATCACACACTGATGTGTTTCATGTTACTTTGATAACCCTAACCCAGGAAGTCAAATGAACTACTGAACATGCATCTTCTTTTACAGTTCTACTAAAAAATTCCTCTACTTTCTTTCTTACTGACCTGAAGTTGATTGAGCTATTATGCAGTAATCCACAACTGATTAAACTCAGTTTGATATACTGTGAAGCAACAGGGATATTTTTCTAGGGCACTTTTCATTATAAGTAAAGCTGATTAGACCCCTTTTTTTTTTTCCATTTTACTGAATCTAAGTAATCTCTCTCAGTGTTTCAAGTTTAGGGCCATAAAACGATGGTTAGTTTAACAGACCATTTCATTAATTCACCTTCCCTGAGGTTTTTCTTTTTAGATATTTTAAAAGACCCCTGACTTCCTAATTTTTGTGCTTGATTGAAAGAGTGGTAAAAAGGACAAATATTGGACATGCCTAAGCTATGCAGAGCTTGCAGAAGGAATTACAGGTCTCTGAAAGTGACACAGGCTCAGTTTTGCAAACCCCTTCCTGGTAGACTCTGCTGGGTCTCCTATGGGTGCTCCAAGGAGCTGGAAGTTCTGGTGAGAGCTGACAGGATCACAGAGGTTCCAGTTACACCCACCTGGGATGACAATACTCTCTTTCAGTGATGAATCATTTCTAATTTGAGGAGATGTGAGCTGATCTAACACCTGGAAGATGCATTCAAGGTTTGCATTTCTGTCATTTTGTGGTAATACTCTCTGGCCTAATCATAAAACTTTATGGATAATATTTTTCTATGTCACACTGTAGAACACAGCATATTAATGAAAAATTAAGTCCTAGGAGTAAGCACCTTTCAAGATTGGTTCCTCAAACTAGAAAAAAAAACCAAGAGCTTTAGGCATTTGGTAGAGATGGAGTACTGACACACGCAAAGGAAAAAAAAAGGTATAGAAAAAATAAATAAAACAAACCCTAAAACTTTTAAAGTAGCTGAATAACCCTTTTCCCCCACCTTTTGTTTCTAAAAATAATTTTCAACGGAGAGGTTTCATGTATCTAATCTTGTTCTTTAGATTTGGTATCATGCTTAGTTTAATCCCAGCACCATTTTGAGAAAGGCAGCACACCAGCACCAAGAGCTGTCTGCAATGGAAGCTTGAACACTAAAATTATTGTACCATTCTCACCTCAGGGACTGTGAGTGCACATCTGCAAAACCAACAGAAAATCCCATTCTACAGCAGGCAGTAAAACAGCAATTTTGACTGCTTTAAACTGGATTTACTGATCTGTCTCCTGCAGAAGTGCTCATGCCCACAGGATGTCTGAAGCTTTGTGTTCTGAAGTATTCCAGGCTGCTGTAGGACCATCTGAGAGAGAAACACCAAGCAGTTCCCATGTTCAGTGTATTTTCAAGGATATGAACTACCAACATTCCCTGCCATCAAACTCTTCCCAGAGCTCCTATGGGGGCATATAGTAATAGAGCCACTTATTTGGATTTCAGGAGAAGAGTAAATCAGTGAAAGTTTAGTTAGAGTTACATAAAATACTGCTCAGGGTCAACTGATTATCAGGCAACCTGTAAAGTACTTCTGTATCACTGTGTAACAACTGATCTTTTCAGGCTTGTAGAGTAAAACTAAAGAACAAATTCTCTTATTTCATCTAACATTTCTCTTCCTATGAGCTACATGATCATTCTGTGTCCACATGTGATGATGTTCCTTTTAACAAGCCACTGAGGTTTCCTGTAACTTCATTATTTTGTGATGTTCTTCTCTTCTGGGAGATATAATTGCTGAAGCAAGGAGACAGACTAAATGAAAATTGCAAAAGTCAGACACTGCTTACTTCAGATAGCTCTAGCAGTGTGCAGAGCTAGACAAAAAAAAAAAAAAAGCAAAATAACCTTGACTGTTTCTCTTGTCCTTACATAAATCTTTGGGCTCCCCAAGAGCAGGGAATTCTGGACAAAGTCTTTGCTTCTCAGTCAGAAAATCTCCCTTTTTTTAAACCAACCTACTTTGTTGGGGTTTTTTTCTTGGCTACACTATAGTTGAATTTTTCTGGTGAAAAAGCTTTCCTCAAGTCTCTTCTCTCACATTGGACTGATGCTCTAAGCTCAGATGCAATAAGATCTATCCCTAGAAGAACAGGAACCTTCAGTGTCCAGCAGGTCTCCCTCTTGGACACAAGGCATTCCAGAGATTGTCATGGCCCAGCCTCATTCAGCCCCTGCCCTTTTATACAACACTGTGCAGCACAAATAGCATTAATAAAAGTTAAAGCTAATTGTGGAATACATTCTGTCTTTGCCTGTGAGATACCAACCATGCACACAGTCACACAACTTCTGCCTCGGTATTCCTTGAGTTTTACCTGTTTGTGTGTGGGGAAAATTGGTAGAAGGAAAAAACATTTCTTTGGAAACAAATTCCTGAAGAGAGAACAAATAAAACCAGGCCCGCTGCTACCCAGTTTCACTTGCATGCTCCAAACTGGTTGTCAAAGCCTATGAACTACCAACAAAGAAGTTTCAAGGGCACAAATATCACTAAAATGTAATCCTAGACATTTCATATAAGAAGCAGGCAACAGGGAGATGTTTTAAACTTGTTGCCTATAGAGTAATAATACCACTACGAGGCAGGGAATCACAGTCACTTATTTGACATGGGAATGTAAACACATTTTTCAAGTACTGACACTGCAGTCATTCACAGTAATAAAAAACAGAAATCATTGTTTATTTGCTGGCAGAGAAGTTGTCAACTTGTTTATTTGCTGGCAAATGAGTTGCAACTTGTTTCTCATTTTAGAAGACCTTGTTGTTCTCTTCCCACTTCGTGTACATGAGCAAAGCTTGAAATTAGGAGCAATAGGTCAGGAGGAATAATTATCTCATAGCCTGTAAGACTGATAGACCATCTATTTAGCCACAGAAATATCTTTAAGCTTCCTAAAACTTCACCATAATTTGATTAGCTATGCAGTATTTTTTTCCCCCTTCATAAAACATTAATGCTGTTAACATCTCATTTCTTATTTATTTTTTTACTTTATTTTTCCAATTATTTCTATTTCTACTGTATGCAAATCTGCTGGTATTTGTACTGCTTGACAAGATTGCTTCAAATAGAAGGTGGCAGCTTTTGAAACATTAAACAATGATTAGACAGGCACTGGGCCAAAGGAGTGTGTCAGAGAGGAGCAAAGGAACAATGCAGCAGCCGACACTGAGCTATCTGGAGAGAACTGAGAGCACTTAGCAATTCCATCAAGGTTTTCCCTGCTGCCAAACGAAAACAACAATGATTCATGCTGCCATATTATTTAGCATTCATCATGATTCGGAATTACTTAGTGGAAAGTTCACACTGCAGTGCAGACAAATTCACGAATTTCACAAAAGGCAGATTGTCCTTTGAGTTGGTACCAAAAAGCATCTACCACTGCTCTCAGATTATGCTTGAAAGGAAACTAGTATGAAAAAAATAAAAATAAAATCACCAGTTTATTCACAAACTCCACTGCAAAATGCTGTAGGGATGTAGCAGGAGAATTCAGCTCCATGTAGGTCCCCAGTCAGAAGTTGTCACCTCTCAGACTGCCAAGAGAGCAAGATCTACCCTGTCCTACAGGAACTCAGCTGCAGAACTCACCCAAAATCCTAACAGACTTCTGGGCACTTGCAAAAATCGCCAAGAACATGAAGGGGTTTTATATTTTCAGCACACAGTCTGTATCTCCATCCATATGGACACACACCCAGACTCTCACAACAGAGTTCCACTAAGTGGTGTTAACAGCAACTCTGGCTATGGATGCCCAAGGAAAACAAAACATTTTTTTCCAAATAAACCAGGAAACCTGGAATAAACAATAAACCTGCTTTTCCAGGTGAGGAAAAAAACCCAGGGATTCTCACTCTCTCACAGCCTGACCTCTAAGTCTTCATTTTTCTGTTGTTAATTGCATCATCATAAATGAAAATTTTACCTTTTATTCACCTTTATCACATTTTCCATGAAGTTTTAAATTGAGCTTCCCCAAGGCTTTCCCAGGCTGCTGCTTGAAGCACACTCCTTTAAATAGGTTACTTTTCCAGGGTGAAAGGAAGGAACACCATTTTAGTAACATCCCCAGAAATTACTAGCAGTGAACAAGTAAAGTCAAGTAATTTAAAATTTGGCCATCAAATACACTCTGAGAACACTTTCAAAAAACTCATTGCCAAGCATATCTCCAGAAAACCAGGCCAAGAGAAAAGACAACATGAATTGATTTTTTTAGAATTTACATATGCGTTGTTAAAATGTTTTGTACTTGAACTTTAGACTTACAGGCCTTTAAAATATTTATCAGTGCCTATAAATGTGCCTTTGTCTGGTGACCATAGAATAATCTGTAATTTAACTGATTTTTTATCATTTAGTGATACACTTGAACACTCTTAAATATTTCCTTAGGCAAATCTCTTATCATGTTTTGGACCTTTCAGCACATCAAGAATTTTGAGGTCCAATCACAAAGAAATTGAAGTGTTTGAAATTATCAGCTCAGGCAGGAAGTTTTACCACCACTTTAAGTTAAGAAGTTAGTATTGATTCTATGAAAGTTATCTTTTTATTCATTTTTCTTTTTAAGAAAAGTATGCCTGAGTTGAGAAGAAAAGGTAAATTTTACTGAAGTTCATTTAAAAGGTAATTTCTATTTCTTGACTTTCTGTAGGACAAAATCCTTTAAAACTCCTTTGTCTGACACTACAGAGTATTTTCCCCACACCCTGTCAAACTCTTTCAGTTTTAAGTGCCATGCTTTTGATAAGGAAAGAGAAAGAAATCCTTTAAGAAGTCATTCAGGCTCATAAGAGCTTACATTACCAGAGTATTTCAAATAAAATTTCTATTGAATACTTCATGGGAAAAGATGTCAAAAGGAAATAGATCAAACCACAGCATCTTAGTGACATCAACAGATATTGGCACTTTTCTCATGAGCTCTACATGATTGTTTGTCACTGCACCAAATCTGTACATGTGGCTGCTACTTGAATTTAATGACAGGTGCTTGAGAACATTACCAACAAAAACCATTCAAGCATTTTTGAAGGCCAAATAATCTGACAATTGTGAAAGAAGGGAAAGAGTGGGGGGAAAAAAAAATCTGTTTTTTCAATTAAGCAATTTTTTAGAGATCTCTAGAGATTCATTTTAAGGCTAAAATCACAGTGATGGTACTGAGAAGTGGGCCAAGGCAGGGTAACAGTCAGGATACCACCAGCCCAGAGCACTTCCAAAGCACACAGGGTGAATTCCTCATTACTACCAGAAGAGTTTAAACCAGCCTGTTCCCAGTGACTGCAGCCTTTCAGTGTGGTCACACATGGCTTCTGAACCACACCTGACGCAGCTGATGCTGTTTGCTCTAAGCTGACCCAAATAATTCTTCCAAAATACCCCAGAGTGTCAGTGTGCAGCTATTTATCATCACCTAGAGACTGACACTGTCATTTATTCATGTATTTTAGGCTTTGACCAGTAACAGGAGAGCAGATGTGAGTGTGCTCACAGCAAGGGCAGTGTCTTGAGAAGGTGGCAGGACAGGGGTGGGGATGAAGGACAAGAACAGCCTGACTGTGCACTGAGCTACTTGTCATTCAGGGGACATGGCAGATGTGGAACAGAAGCACAGTAGGAATTGGCATACTGGGATTCAAGCTAAAACAGAGCCACCGTGAAACAGGGCCAGTCTTTTCAGACTTGGTGTGCTGAATCTGACACAGGAAAAGGTATTTATCAGACTGCAACACTGCAAGTGGATCAGGGCTGAACGAGCTAAATTACCTCATGGATGGAATAAAAGATAAGATGACCATACATTAACTTTTGGCCACTGCTGGCTAGGGAAGATTCAATTCATAGCATTATCTGAATGCTTGACTTATGAAGTCTGATGTCAGGAGACTGCAATAAAAGCTCTGCCCTGCACAGCTGCCCCCTGATGTGGACAGAGGTTCTGCTATCAGCTGGCACACACATTGAAATGCTGCTTTTGCAGCCATACCAACAGACTGAACTATTGCAGATGATTAAAACAACTGTTGTGCTGAAAGGCCACTTTGTCACTGCCATCTCCTTCTGAGCACACAGAGTTTCCACACAATCAAATGGTCCTGGTCCAACAGCACTGGAACTCTCCTAACTGTCCAGAAAAGGAAGGCTAAGGACCTTCCACCGGAGTTATAAAGAATGGAGCATGTGATAGTTCCCAACATAAAGCTCCATGCTGGTTATCAAATAGCTTTCACACAATTCTGAGGCCACAAAAACCAGAGCCTTGCCTCCAGCAAGGGACACAACCCCTGCCCCCTCGTGGGGTGGACTGCAAGTCATGGAGTCTGGTGGAATATGGAGTTCAGGCAGAGGGAGTTAGAAAAGCTGAATGAAAAGCATCCTACATAATCACTCTTAAATTAAAGCAAAAGAGAATGGAAAAACATGCATGAAAAGGAGGCACTGGACAGAAGAAGGAAGAAAATGGGAAATTATTAAAACATGCCAAAAACAGGAATGAACAGACTATTCCTGGGCGGTGGAGGAAGGCAGGGAGGGATGATTCAGGCAGGAGTTTAATTACTGTGGCTAAAAGCAAGGGAAAGCTGAATGGTGAGGTGGGGAAAAGAGAGGAATGCAGTTTGTGAGGAAGTGCAGCAAATACTGAGATGGAGGAGAGGATAAGAAGCACAGGTACCCTGAATATGATAACAGGCAAAATGGAGACCCCAACTGAAGGACACAAACCCTCAAAGAAGGAGGAGTAGTATGGGATGGAGGTGAGGAAGTGAGCATTCAAAAAGGGGAGACTGACAGGGTAGGAGTCACCCAAGGAAAGTGGACTGAGAGAATAAAGACCAAGGAACTAGACCACCCCGGGATGAAAAGAAAAAGGAATGAACGCAGGAGAAGAGAAAGGTGTGAAGAGTGATAAATAAAAAAAAATTAAAAAAAAAAAAAAAGCTAAGAATAACTGGGGCAAACGGCCTTATTCATCAGCAGTGTCCTTCTCTTCTCTGCACTTCATTTTTGATATGCTACTCCACAACATCTTCCCTTTAAAGCAGGAAACAAGTCCACTGTCAAGAGGACTGACAAGTAAGAGGAGAGAACAGTCTGCAGCTAGTCTAGGACATCATCTTCAGGACCCAGTGTGCTCACAAAAATCTCAGTCTATTTACACTGGCGACTCATTTCTTTTTCCAGCAGAGCTCTGAACCGCATGGCCAGGCCACTCTCTCACACCCCTGAATAAGAGGAACATTATGCTCTAACTTCTGCTGATGGCTGGAACAGATGGCCAGAGGACAAGGGTTTGCCTCTGGGTATTTCCTTCTTACATCTTTTCGGATGCATCCACAGTAGCTGGCACACCTCACTGCAGCCCCAGCAGCAGCACACTACACGCAGCAGCCAACATATGCTCCAAGAATTGCCTTCATTAATTCAAGCTGCAGTGCTAAACGTTACTAAAGTAAAATGCAGAGTTTGTAACAACAGCCAACATTGTTCTCAAATCCACAATGGGAACAGATTTCCTGGTCTATAGATAAATTTATGCTTTTTAGCACCTAATTCCTGCAGAGCCCTCTTTTCATGTCAATCCCTGTCAACCCTTCTCAGAGCTCGTTTGCATAAGGACTGTGCAATAATGATTTCAGCATCAAGACCTTTAACTAATGCAGGGAATCAATCTAGGCAGATAAAGCAAAGCCTTCCTGATGCATAAAGCATGGCCCAAAAGTGAATGCAGGTTTGGATGAAGTTTGCCTATTTCCTTGTTTTCAGATGTTTCTGTTCGTCTTGGAACTTTCCAGACATTCAGGTAAGGGAAGAGCAAGAAGCAAAACAGAAAGAAAGCAAGACTGAAAATTTTTGAAAATTTTCCCAAGGAGATTGCTATTCATAGGTTTCCCATAGTTGTATGATTTACAAGTAAGCCATCTTCAAATTACACTGTGCTGTGAAATCCAGCATGCATTCCAACAGTAGTCTTGAGGTTTATTCATCACTGCTTTTGTAAAGAAAAAAAAGTAAAATTCAGACAATCTTCTATTGCCAAATACCTCTTAAGAATTACCAAAGAAATATAACTTTTTAATGAAAAGCTCAGGATGCTTTTTGAAAAGTTTCTTTTCAGTCAGTGTTTTGAGGACAACCTCTCACAGGTGATACAGTTGCACATGACCCACTTTCTACCAGTCTGTGCTAATTCTCAACAGAGGAAGACATAAAATTCACATTCTGTGATATCTGGCATTATTACTGCAGTTCAATAGCTGTACTCATGCAAATCTCAGGACAAAATGAGAATCATTACACTGAACATGTAGGAATATTTCATTCATAAGTAATGCTTCAAGGAAAAGGAAGAAACCTTGTAAAATCTGAGCCTCTACTGCAATATTGTTAGCTGTTATGTGAAAAAAAAAAATGTCCTAGAGGATGATAATTACTGCTATAGTATTAAATTTTGCAAGGCATATTCAGGACACACAAATGCCCACTGCTTCCCCATGAAGCTGAACTCATCATGGCTCACAATGAGATTTTTTAGAGATTTAAAATAATCTGAAAATACCTTCAAAAGGTACTTTGTAAGGCAGTGGTGCTCAGTGCCAGCAAAACGACTCAAAAGCGAAGCCAGAGCCCCAGTGGCACAGAAGGTCACAACCCTGTCCCCAGAGGGCAGGATGCCACGAAGCAGGGGGCAAGTAAACCACAATGCCAGTAGTCTCCAGCTCAGGCAATGCTTCTTCTAAATACATTTCTGAGGTCTAATTAACCAGCAGCAGTCATGACTGTGGTCGCTTAAATTTTTTTAAGCCTCTTCTCTGAAAAGAAAAATAAAATTCTGCTGCTTCTGAAGGCGAAAATAAAAAAAACATATTGCCAAATTGTAAACTTATGTGCACATTATCTCTGCAAAGCAAACAGCCCTACTGAGGAGAATGGGAAAGATTCTGATCTGACACTTAAAAATACAGTAAAACATCTGAAATCTGTGCAGTTGCTTAGTCACCAATGTGACTGAGACTGCAATGAGGCACAAATAAACAACGATACTTGGCTTGTTTTAATAAAACTTTTGTTCTCATTATACAGTACCTAGGTACTCACTGAAATGTGCCTTTTTTATCCTTCAATTAAATTAAATTTTAGTACTAATGTACCTAACAGCATACATGAAATAATTCAGAGCAATCTTCATCAAAATTCCACCAGAAAAGATGATATGGTGAAATACACACATTAAGCCATGAAAACAGCTTTATTAAATAAAGGACCAAAGTGTTAGGACCTGAAAAACCAATTTTCTGCTTTTAAATGGCACATACTGGCACTTTCAGTTTTCTAACTCCAAACATGTATTTTTAAAAAGGGAAACTCCACAAAGAGATTAATTGAGGTCTCCCGAAACATAATTGGGAACTTGAAAAACTGTGCTGAGGTTTAGAGAAAGTCACAGATAATTTGCTTGACATACCTTGAAGTACATGAAATAAAATACTATAGCACATATTGCTCAAGACATGTGTACAGACTTTGGCCCTATGCTTGAATTAATGGTTTCTGAAATCAGCCTTCTGGAATTTTAAAAAACCCATCTAGTTCTTCCACTGCACTTTTCCAAAACACAGGACTACAGAAATTTGGGATTCGTTAAAATATGCCCCTTTGGACTCTGCCAGATGTCTGGTCTCAACTCTTTATTTTTAGTCACTTCCCACAGTGTGATGTTTCCTGCCTGTGAAGTCCATGGCTGTGGCATCACAGAAAGAAATCTTACATCGAGTTAGAGAAGCTGCCATCCCTGGCAAAAGCCTGAGAGTAAAAATACCACTTTAATTAGGATTCTGACAGATTCCTGTGAGAAGCAGAGGCTGGAACCCACTGCAAGCACAAACCAAGTGTTTGCCCTCTCAGGTAACACTACAGGGAAACCCAGAGTAACCCACTTGTCTTACAAGCAGCAACACGTGCAAACTAAAGAGCTACTAACAAAAACATAGAATGCCACTAAATATAAAGGATTCATCTCAGCAATACTGGAAGGGAGAAAAAAGAATGGAAGACAGAATATTGTAAAAGAAAAAGTAAGTTTTAAAATAAATATTTCAAGATTTAAACTAATACTAGGAAAGCCCATAAATCATCTTTAAAATCGCTCCTGTTCCAAACATCCATCTGCTCCAAATATATGCCTATTACCAGGTCTTCAGCATACATTATGGGATAAAGAGGACTGCAGAAATCTAATTTACTACTGCAGGGAAGAGATGCCAGAGAAAGGGTTAGAGGAGTAGCATAAAATCCTGTAGAGAGTTGAATTTTTCTGTGAGACTAACTATAGCTCTGCACAGTGTGATTTTGTATAAAATGACATGTAACACCAAGCCAAGGCAGCCAAACCAAAGGTTACCCTCCCCTCAATTTCTGTCTCCCTGCTTGGGGCCAGAAACCCAAGGATTTAAGGCACTGGAGGGTAAGAAATGCAAACCTGAATAAAAGGCACGGCAAATCATAAAAATATTATACAGTACAGTACTAATATGAGTACTAACAAAAAAGGTGGCTGGACAGGTTTTCCTGAAAGATAAAGTAGCTCCTGTGATTTCTTATCTATTTCAGGTATGAAATAATGAAAAAGAATAAATTTGACAAGTCTGTAGAGCACAGTGCAAAGAGTGTTTGTTAGTGAGCTCATCACAGTGATGACAGGCTCTCAGAAACACTGATGTTCCTGACACTGCTCTGCAATGTGCCCGCTGGAATAACTGCCTGTAAATTATACAATATCAGACTCAAACTCTAGAAGCCACGTTTTTCCACCAGACTATTTATCTTCTTTTATATCTACTTTGCAGCCAGTTTATCCATATCCTGAGACCTCAGGCCCTGCAGCACCAACAGCCACTCAGATTCTTTGAGCTCCCATTTAAAAGGTGCAGCGATGAATTTACACAAACAAATTGCAAGTTTACCAGTAAAAGCTGTATTTTAATGTTGTATTCTTTCCTAGCAAAGTGTCAGATGTTGCATAAGGAAGACGATAAAACTTAAGGCAGAGGCCTACACCAAGTTGTTGAGTTTTGTGTGCACTTTAAAGAGTCAGGAGTGCACTTTTTCCTTCATTCATAGTCAGCAGGAGATGATGACATGCATAGCCTGGGGGTGGGGAACTTATTTGCTTCCCAATAAGTTTCTTTGTACAAATCTGAGATAAATTTGTGATCAGCAGCAAGTCAGAGGATTTAGCTACAGGGATATAGCCAGATCACAGCAGTCATGACGGCAAGGGTGAGAGAAGCCCTTTGTTCAGCATTTTACTTCAACAGGATAAATTCAGATTCTCCTTGTATTTTAGCAGTTCAGAATTAACCCCGCCCAGCACAGCAGAATTTTTCTTTAAGTTCAGCATTCTGTGCTTATTAAAATTTCATCACTAAAGCTGCTAGAAAATAAGACTTCTAAATAGTGCCCAACATGACCTCACTGACAAACACCCTGCCAAGCACTGAACCGTCAGAGACGGGCAGTGCAATCTTTCAGATCACGGAGAGCAACATCTGAGTACAGACAGCAGAGGAGCAGCAAGGTAAATGCTGCTAATGAGGAGAGGAACTGGAAATCTAAAGGAGAAGACTTAAGAAACACAGAAAGACATTTTATACAAAACAGAAAGAGTACACATGTGGAATCATACAGTGGAAACAGGAGAAACACGGAAATCGTATGAGCTTGAAAACACTCTGAAGTACTAGGTCTACTCTAGCATTCAAAATTCTGCCTACCAGGCACCTTAAACATTCTATCTTATGTACACACTTTTAAACATGACCCACTTGTGCAGAGTTCAAGACAGCCCAGCAAGAGTGTGGGATGAAGATGGGAGAAAACAGACTGGTAAACTTGAAAAGCTAACTTGATGAGCAAGAGCCAGAATTCAAGATTTCTCTTGTATGATCCAGCCTCAGGGCAGGGAGGGTGAAGGACCAAAACCTCTTACCATTGTTACTGTTATCATCGACTAGGATGATCTCCTTGAGGAGGTGAGTGGGAGTGCGGTCAATGGCCGAGTGGATGGAGCGCAGGATCACCGAGAGCGCCTCGTTAACAAATATGAACACGATGCTGACCTCGGGAAGACTGTCAGGGAACGTGAGGTTTCTGCACCTGAAGGGAAAGGTTAAAGAAAAGAAAAGATGTAAACTGTTGGAAGTCACATTGCAAACAAAAGCTGTTGCAGAGAAATAAGAAGTATTTCCCAGTCGTAAGAACACTTTAAAAGATAGAGCTCCAAAGAACATCCTGCTACTAAAGCTAAGACAGATGGTGCAGCCAGAAAAATACACACAACAGTGGAAAACTTACCTGTAAGCTCAGCCAAGGAAGGTTTAATCAGAGCAATACTCCCATAACCTGGTGCATTTTTCTTTCCTTTTTCAAAAATCGGTATTTCAGCCACATTCCCACTTGCTTAAGGAAACAGCAGTATGGAAGTGCTGCCCACAACTTTAAAGCTCCTTAGTGTTTTATTGTTGGTTTTTTTCACTTCCTTCATTCAAAAAAGGCTTCAAATCTTTCAGCTGTGAGTAGAAAGCTCTTTTAACCCTTTACCATTTTAAACTGTCAGCAAAATATTTGGTTTTTTAATAAAGCCACAACTTAATTGAGTAAAAGGAATTAAGTACTTTTCTCTGCAAATTTTAGTATTTTAATGCAGTATTTCTGAACAATAATTAATTTTACCTTTTTCTAGGATCTGAAACTATTTACTAGGAGAAAATTAGACACAGGCTGACTCAGGCAGCATTTTCAGATAGACTCTGTAGATGGAAATGACTGATGTTAATGCTTTTCTCCACCTCCTGACAACACAGAGTGGCTATCTTCTCTCCAGATGCCAGAGTTCACTACACCCAGGAACTCCTGAGAACTGTGGAAAGAATTACTAACAGCCAATGTTTTGCATACAGAAAGCATGGACAGATTTGGAATTTTTACATCACGCTTGAATACGACTCCTTAACTAAATCTGTTCTTCAGTTCAAAGAGAAAAATTCTTTTTGGATTTTGGATTTTAATTCGTGTAGCAAATAAATACAGAGAAGTATCACAAAAGCACTCCTCTTCATGTGCTGGATGTTGTGCAAAATTAAGTTCAATCAAGATGATTAATTTACTTCTGTGTTTTGACAGGTTCTGAAAAAAGTCAGTGCATAGGACACATGACACCCAAACCCACTGATATACACATAACATTCAAAATTCAGCTGGTCAATCAATTTTCTCAACTCAGCCATTGGTCTGAAATTTATGGAAATCACATTAAATAAGCTATTTAATATTTTAGGTACTTTTCAATCTCTGTCACCATGCCAAAGAATTATAAAGACATATAAAACAGAAAACACAGTCTGGAAAAAGTAGTAACAGTTCAAGTCTTAAAAAGTGTACACTATATTTTTTAATAACCTTGTTCATACAGCTTTTAGAAACAAATATGAAACCTCATCGCAGAGATCCACAGCTTTTTGTTCCGTAGCATCAATACCAGAGGGAAATAATTAAAATGGTGTTTGGATTTACTGATTCCCACTCGTGGCTTGATCTCTTGCAGCACAAAAAGTCAAAACTTTCTCTCCAAAATCAGTTTGTATTTTCACTGGTGTGTTGATCCTCTCTTCCTTGGTAAGAGAGCTTTCAGCATCAGAATGAAAAGTTGTCTTTAAAGCTTTCAGGAGCAGATTTTATACAAAATAAAGCACTACAATAAGAGGCGGGGGGAGCTGCCTTTTCTTCCAGAAGACAATTACTGCAAGGCAGCATTGTTTTTCTCGTTGAGCCAGTAGTTCAGGAGTTAAAACCTTCAACCAGGACAGAGGGAGCATGAGGTCAATCTTTCCTGATCTCCCCAGAGAGCTAACTACTAGCCAGCTTGGTGTGATTATTTTCAGTCCCTCTTTTCAGGGTCATTCCACTTTCTGTGGAACAATTAAACTAAGCTGGATTGATACCAAGTCTCTCTAACCTCATGTTTAGGGTAAATCCCTTGGAGGAAGGACCTGCAGCACCTGTTCCAATGGATGTTCATGCATTTTAAACCCTTAGCTTCACTCTTAATGGCTATGTCCAGTCTTCTAGATTATGATGCCACAAAAATGCTTGCAATTGCTTTTATATTTCTTCTGCAAGCTAATATTTATTATTTCTTTTTTACTAGTGACACTTTGCCTGAAGGAATAATGGCATTTTCACAGAGCCTGCAAGTCAGGTGTCAGGGCAATTTACTGGGAAGCCATACAATCACAGGATAGATGAAGCTGGAATGGGCCTCGGGAAGTCAGCCTGTCCAACCCCTTCTCAAATGGAGTCCCCTAGAGCCAGCTGTCCAGGAACAGCATTTTCCCTATCCAGACAGGGTTGGGATGTGTCCAGTGGAGGAGAGTCCAACCTGTGCTTGAGTTTGTGCCCACTGCCTCTGGTCCTGCCACTGGGCAGCACTGAGAAGAGCCTGGCTCTGCCCTCTTTGCAGCCTCCCTTCAGACACTTACCTTGATGACATCCCCTACAAGCTTCCTCTTTTCCAGGCTAAACAGTCCCAACTCTATAGATACACATAAGGTTTCCAAATTTCTTAAGGAGAAAAGACAGTTTCCACACCTGCCTCCTGTACCCTAGAGTGAGTATTTTGACCTCTGAAACTGTTCCTTATAGAAAGCTCGCCGTCTGTGGTGAACAATCTCTGAAAGTCCTGCCCAGATGACTGAGTAGTTGAAGCAGGAATAAATTTACTTGGGCTGAGCTCTGTCAAATCTGAGGTGAATCTCTGGCAAATGCAAGTTTTAGGGGCCACCAGGTTTAAGTGGCATCTGACAAAAGGGTTTCCAGTGTGCATATTTCATGCTCAAAGTGGCTGGGAGGCCTCTGTACTTAGAATCCCATTAGAATTCTTAAATACTAACACTCACATTTTTCCAGAAGATGCTAAAACCGTTACAGATCCAGGTCCTTGAAGAACAGACCTGATCATGGCAAGTGGTGTGTGTGCATCCAAATTTTGAAAATTTGGCTTCAAATAGACTATGAACTAGTTAACAGGTTTAAACCTACTAAAATAATATTCAGTATTACCCTTTGAAGAACCTGCAATGCCTGTTACTTTAGTAATATGCTTGCAGCCAAAATGAATAGATATAAAATGGTCCAGCAAACAAATCTACAGCCAATCTATCTTTTAGCTGCCTACCTTAGGCACAGTGATATTTGTTATCTTCAGCCATAACAATGTACAAAAAAGATAAAATGAAACTCTAGCAAAACTGGTAAGATATGGAACCTATCAAATTAAGAAAAATAGGGGGTTTTTGAAAATACTTTGAATGACAATAAAAATATGCTGAAAATAGTTCAAAGAAGTTGCTTCCTTAAATACTGGTGGTTTTTTCTCCTCTGTCAATTAAGCTAAGCTGGAGATAAATGTAAAATATACTGTTGCAAGAAACTAGTGACAAATTATATTCCAAAAATGTTCTAGATGACAAATCCAGCCCCCACTACACTGCGGCTCTGCCATAAATCCATGCATAAACCAAAATGCTCAAACAAAATTTCTGCTTCTGATGAGTCTTCCACCCATTTAAAAGAAACTATTTGTATTGGTTTTCCTGCCTGAATTCATTTACATCTTACGTATTTTGAATTTTTATCACTCTGGACAAAATTTTTCATTGCTGGCAACTTGTATAGGCAAGAGCAAAGCTTTTAATGATGTGACTGTCATTTGATTCCCTCTTTGCGCCACCATACCTTAAAACATAACTACAATGACACGAGAGAATAGAATTAAACTCTTATTGTGTCTAATATCTTTAGTCTTTTCAAGAAGACTAATTTTCAATGAGAGTACATTCCTAAATTGAGTTCATGTTTTCTTTTTTTTTTCATTTAGACTCATTCATTATCTTTACTTCCAGCTCAAATTCACTTATTTTTCAAAGTGTGTGTTTTTTTAAAAATGCTTTTTTCTGTCTACATTGTTTCTCATATCAGCTAATGACAATAAAATTTACCTACTTTTTTTTTTTCATTTAAATAAATCACAATTAACCCAGCCCCAGATCCTGCACAGAATGTAGAGCACTTGTACATTTTCACAAGTATGTCTGCTATCATCTTTATGCCAAGTTTTATGAGGAATAAAATTCCACAATAATAGGAACGAACAGAAAATAGCTACAGAGCGAGAGGGGGTGTGTGTATATGTGTCTAAAACACGCTGAAGGGAGGAAGAGGAGAGGCAATTGTATGGATGGAAATCTGAGATCCATTAAGCTGGGAGAATGGAGCGGTTGCGTGGCAACCAAAATGTCAATGATGGCTCCTCCAAGGGCTCATCCCGGGCTCAGAGCAGGCCCAGACCTGCCCCTCACACAGGGAGGATCCCCCCAAACCAACAACCCCCCAGGCTGTATTCCAGTGTGACCACTGCATTTCAAATACACCTTCCAAATGCCATCTGGAGCTGCAATAGCGAGTATCACTTCAACAAAGCTAAAAAATTACCAGGAGCAACCCACTCTGCTCAATTACACTGGGCTAATAACGCTAAAGTAGCAGTTGTCAGGGTAACCAGAAATTCAGAGAAACTCCTGGTGTTCTATTTCAAGCACAGCTCTGGTAAATGGAGGGCAGCATACATTATGAAGCTTCTTTCAAATATTTGTCCACAAGACAACTATATTCCTCTATGCGCTGTGATAATTCAATTTAGCCAGTCATTAGTCATTAAAATTAGTTTAGCATAACTATGCATTAAAGCAGCAAAACAAAAATTATTTCCTGTATTAATAACTTATCTCTGAGACCTTCTACAAATATGTTCATAAATTATGAACACAAATTATTTTCTGGAAACTTTGAAAAGCTTTCACCGAGAGTATCACAGCCACCAATGGCAAAACACCATGTTTTTGTTAAAAATACCCAATTCCAGCATATATTCCGCTTTTTTTTTTAACATAAAATGCAATAGGCCTATTACTAAAACATTTGGGGTTCAAGGGTTGTTTTAGAAACATATATACATGGACCAAGCTTAAGTTCCAAGAGAATAAGAATTTCTCAGAAGCACAAGCAGAAACAGAATTGTACTTTCTTCAAATACTCGTAACATTTTGTCCACAGCCAAAATGGCAAACAGAAGTTCAAAATACATGGGAGTAAAAAAAAAAATCCCATTCTGGCATAAATGAAATAAAGGGTGCTAAAACTCTGGCAAAAGAACTGAGTATTGTAAGAACTTCAGCACAACTATTTATGTACTTATGTTTATAATTTCATTGTGTGATCATACTTCATTTTTGCTATTATCTCTATTTTAAGTGCTGAGCTACACTAACAAGGCTGGCATTGAACAGCACATAAAAAGGTACAAGTGTACCTCATCATTAACTTGGGTTATTACAGGAGCCTGAAGACTGCAGCAGATTTGATATCACTGCCAGTGATATTAAACACTTCTAGAGCAGCTATTTGAAGAGCTACATCCCAACAGGAAAACTAAAGCTCAGCTCAGAATCCCAGAGGGTGGCTGCTCAGGCAGCACACACTGCTGCTGGGAGCCACTCTGAAGGCAAAGGTGAGATAAGAGAAAGAAGAATTAGAGGTAGAGAGATAAGTTAAAGAGAGCATGAAATAGGACAGAATTAAACATTAGGTATTTAACAAGAATGCTGAATACTTCTGTCCCAAACAATACATGACAGGCTTTTGTGCTCTTTTTAAATGAGTCCTTTGAAACACCAAATACAACAAGCAATATTAACGTTCTCTTTCACCAGCAGCAACAAAAGAACTTGGTCAGAAATTAACAAGGTGCCATATCCATCACCAGCATAAATCCAGCAGAACAGAACTGCTTCACAGGAATGTGTGGAAGCAAAGGTTTATGGAATGCAAGTCTGTAAGAGGTGGCTTTTGGGGAGAAGCAGAGCTAACATACCAATGCAATTTGAAATCATATGTTTTTCTTACATCAGTTTTAATAAAGAAAAAACTTCATGGAAATTTGATGCATGCTACACCCAGGATTGTGTTTCCCACCATAGCAGTGATGGACATTTTGGACAGGTGTACACACAGAAGCAACTTTTGTCCTAAACCACATCACTGTCCTCACCCAGCCAATACTTCATTTTTCTTCCTCGTAGTCCCACCTGCATTCAGGGGATCTCTTGTCTGCTCTGTTTGTGCCCACTTTATCACAAACCTTGTTTTGCTGTCTTCAAGGCTTCTACCATTGTCCCTTGCCAAACTGAGTCTCTAAGTAATAAGTTTGGGCATGGTGGACAGTTAGAAAGAAGTGCTTATTACAAAATAGCCAAGGCCCTTCTCTGCACAGGAAACAGGACACACTGTATTCCAGTGTGACCACTGCATTTCAAATATACATTCCAAATGCCATTTGGAGCTGCAATAGCGAGTATCACTTCAACAAAGCGAAAGAATTACCACAAGCAACCCACTCTGCTCAATTACCCTGCACCTGCCTAGATGCCAGACAGCACTGGCTCGTCCAGGAAAAGGGCAATCCTGCTGCAAGCCACATGCTGTACCATGCTATTTGACCATCTCCAAATAATTAAAACATCTGAACTTTAAATGCTTCTTTTCCCTTCCACCCTTCCTGCCTTCGCTTCTTTGCTTTCTTCTAGTCAGTTACACTGACTGAAAAAATAGTTTTGCATTTACTGTCCTTCAAATCAGACATATCTACGCAGGAGCAAAACTCTTTGAAACAGTTCCTCTGCTGGGGTCCTGCTGCAAACCTCCTTTTCCACTGCACCTCCCTTGCTCATCACATAAGCAGAGCATTACCTCCCTCTCCCATGTGTGCTTCAGCACAATGGATCAGGCAACAAAAATTTACAAGCTGACAAAGTAGAATCTTAAGTGCACCCACTGGAAAGGAGTTTGGTAGATGCATTCAGGATCCTCAAACAACCTAACTTGTTATAATGAATTTCTGCATGAGTGTGTTTCCTTCACATTTCATTCATAACAAGCTTTGTGGGTACTGCCTGCCCTACTAAAAGTAATGAGCACAACAGAATTTTAACTAACACAGAACTATCATCCTCTGTTCCTTCAGGCAGCAAGAGCAACATCGCATTCCTCAGTGCCTCCAAGCTCATCAGAGCCAGAAACTATTTGCTGGTCTGTGATGTAGACAGGCTAGCAGATGCACAGAAGGGTGGTGAACAGCAGACCAGCCAAATTCAGCAGCACAAAATCAGTGGAGGCCCTGGCAGAGATAGCATAAGCAATACTCCACAGTAAACCCTGCACTGTCTACCGAGTATTGCAAAATCCGTGCCTTCTTCAGGGTGTGATGATTATTTCAGGAGGCTGAAGTATCCAGGGCAGTTAATCTCTTATTTACCTGTAAGAGAATTTTGGACTGTGCTGGGGACACCCTGTGCCAGCACAAATACAGTGAAAAGGAACCAAATCCAGAACGGGACATGAGGGTCATGGATGTACAGAGGGTCAGAAACCACTCTGAAGCACAAGAAGGTCGCTCTGAAAGGTGTCACAACTCCCACAGCCTTACCCAACCGTACTCTGCTGGAAGTTTCCATCTGATTGATGATGATCTTTTTTTAGAGAGCCCAGAGTTCCAAGGCTTGGGCAGAGTTCACTGCCCTAACTACTAAATGTGGTCTACTGCCTCTTCATGCCACACACACTGGAGGACTGGGCAAGGCTGGTTTTTTGCCCTCCTCTCCATATGTGTTGTGGCTCAGCAATCTCTAATTGTCTTCTGCTTTTGTCATGGCATTTAATGTTGACAATATCAACCCTAGAAAATGCTGCATGTTATAATTTGGTGTTATTACACATGTGGAATGGCCTTTCTCACTGCAGAACCTTGCAAAGACATGCTGAGCTCCCCTGCTAAGATCTGTTGATGTGAATTCTCAGAGCACTGTGGGCAGAAAGGTCAAAGCTGGGTCATACCAATACAATACAAAAGGGGCTACTAATATCACACTTTTGGCAGATCACTTAATTCTCCACGTCTCAACTGGGGCTAACAGTTTAAGAATTAACTTAGATTTCAGTTACAAATACTGCTGTCTTCCCAAATTCCTGTATTTCATATGATACATTGTGAATACAGATGACAGACCACCACTGAGCCCAGACAGAACTATGTGAGCTCTACTCCTTTATCTACCTGTCACAAGCCTTTGCTGGGATTCTACTGTCATGCTGACTCCTGCAGAATCACTGCTAAATCCAGGCTAATGAGCTTGGTTAGACTGATGCCTTAAATGGTTACCTAGAAACAGATACTGGACAGGAATAAAAGAGGTATTTATTTGAAAGGCCTTCAGAGGTACACTCCGGGGTCCGGAGGCTCCTGCCTCAGTGCATCCTAAAATGCACAACAGGTCACGAGTTCTTCACCCCTTTAGAGGTTTGGTCCATTTGCACATCAGCATAAATTTGCCAATTAAAACTTCAGCTAATTAAGTAATTTCCCAAAGCTTGCCCTCCCTCCCCGAGATGAAGGTTTGCAGTTCTTGGGCCTAGGAGGGTCTGGGTGTCCTTGGAGAGTGAGCTGGAGAGGCTTTGTTGTGTCTGTGTGAGCATGAGAGAACAGCACTTAATGAGCTACAGGAAACTTCAGAGTTCCACTAGCAGTGCAGGATTTGAAAAATAGAAAATTTAAAACGTAAGGCATTAGGACCTTAGCTAACTCTGCCCAGAGCTACTGTGGTGCCTCTGTTATATCTGTGCTTTTGCACACTTCTAGTCAGAACAGAAACACCACAACTGACTGAGGTCCAGCAAAGTTGACTAACTTGGTCTCCATGCCACTTGCTGCACACTCTCTTCACACCAAGCTGTCCTTAGCTTTCATGCTGTGCTGCTTGAGCCCACCCAGTACCTCCCAAGGATAATTTAAATACAGCTATACAGACTTGGGAAGCGACTTACACAGATGCCTCAAAAAACAGGTGCTGGAAATCCCAAACACGCTGGAAACATACTCTCACAGGGTATATTTTTTTTGCCTCCACAACATTCATGCATGTGCTCTCACACAACTGAGAATTTGCCTGTCAGGAGCAGGAGTTCTTTTTTCAACAACATGACTTTCAGAACACCTGTAGCTCTGCACTCCACAGGGTGCTGTAGATACAGCAAACACTTAGCATACTGCCTGACAACACACTTCATTTCCCTCAGGGTCAGAGCTCACTACATTCCAGTGTCAGAGTCCCTGCTTGCTCCCCAGCCACAAGGAGAGTGGGGAATCTGCCTAAGCTGCCATTACCAAGCCATTATTTTGTATGTATGTGTCCCTAAACATATCATGACATCTATCATGTTTCTGGCAGACAGCCAGCAAAGGATCAAAACTTTCACAGGAATTAGGATCATGATTCATTTCCAACGGGAGTTTTTTTTAAATCCTAACCTTAAAATTATTTTCAGCTACAGTAACATTCATTTTCTCCATCTTTTTAATTTTTAAAACACATAGTTATAAAAAATTTATATTTAAATCATTCAGAAGAGTAATTTCAAAAGCGCTATAAGAACAGAAACATTTCTATTGATGCCAGGATGGTTTTTTTTCCTTTTATACCCCTCTTATATACCCTTTCATGTAGTTTTATGTCTTTTATGTCTTCTTAGTGCTTTTAGCCTACATGTAATTTTCCAAGCCTGATAGCTTAGCTGAGACCCACTGTACTGTTAAGACCAGAAGACAAAACATCCTGGGAGCCCCAGACACCAAGGGCCTCTCCAGAACATATTTTTATAAACTAAGATAGGCCCATCCAGGGGAAGGTCCCTCAGAACAGGGGGTTCACTAGAGCCTCTCATTGGGGAATCTTTGATAAATATGCTAATTAGCAAGGCCTATAATTGTGTGCATTTTGTTGTGGGGGGGCAGTGTGTGCATTTTGGGGCATTCCACCTGGACACAGTGCTGCACCCAGGGATCCTTAAATAAATACCGAGGTAAAAACCCCTTTTCCCCATAAACCGTGTTTTGGCTTTAATTTTAAGACCAGGGAAAGACAACACTATCACTGATCTCTAGTTAAAAATATTTCTTTTTCCTCTTGATTCATTTACAATTAAAAAACAAAAAAAGAGACTGTCCCTACAGGCACTGCTAAACTAATTTAACCAGAACACATTTGGGTGGACTTTGATTTCTTTAAAGTCGGTATTTCATCAAATCTCCAACAAAAATATTTCTAAAATACAATATATAATAATATATAGCATAGATACGGCTGAAGTGCTGCCTGGCATGGTGTTAATATATTTTTGCTATCATCAACTTAATGTGTAGCATCAACTTAATGTGCAGCAAAATGCACTGCTTACTGCTTTAGTTATCAAAATATTTGATTAGACTAAGTGAATAAGATCACGTCTGATTCAGTAAGTACCCAGCATGTTTATTTTAATGATTTCTATTTTTAATGAACTGCAAAAAAACCCAGTTTTCCTTCCACCCTTTTCCTCCATCTCCAGAGCCACTGTTTGTTCGGAGGATCAGATGTATTAAAAAAAAAGTTGGGCATAAAGTGTGTCTGTGAAGAGTCCAACCTGCACTGGCCCCAAATGCACTGGAGGAAAGGTTATTCCCTCCCTTGGTCCCATCTACCTCCCCAGGCCCTTATGGAATAACACTGGATGCATTCACCCTGCCTGACACACGTGATTCCAAGCACAGATCTGCCTGGGGAAGGAGGATCCCTGGGCTTTCAGCTGCTTGGCTCCAAGGTGTATTTCACCACTGAAGCTCCCCAGTTTCACTGCCAACTGACCTTCACCAGGCAGTTCTGGGCCTTTGTCTTGTGGTGACTTTATGGTTGTATCCCATATTGCCTACTCTATGCCCAGAAAATGAATCTTGTGCCTTTCTGTGCCTTTAAACCGAGCCGAAGAGGGGAGAGAAAGAAAAAAACCAGCCCGAGGAACTTTTTCAAAGCAATTCTGAGCTTCAAGGTCACTACTCCTCTCTGTTCTTCAGCTATGGGAAATACAGCTGTTGCTGCTGCTGCAGAGAGTGGAGGAAGCACCTTCCTTGTTTTCCAACCAGCTCTCGGCTCTGTTTCTTCGGAGAGAGATGGAGAGTTAAATTCCTGTGTTTTCCTGGGACTTTGGTTTCTTCTTCTTCTCTTCTGGACTTGTTCAGAACACCAGAACATCAAAATGTCACTGGGAGACCTTCCACTGGCCTGGAGGGGAGCCCCTCACACCGACCCAGCTGCAAAGAGGAGAGAAAGAGAGGGACCACACCCACAGAAGGACTCTAAATTCTTCCAGGTTTCTCTCCACAACAAGAGATTTTATTATTTAGCATTATAATTCTTTTCCTGTGTGTTTGTTAAATATATAGCTTTTCCTCTGAGGAAATATTTATTTTCCCGAACCTGGTGGTGGAAGGGTAACTACAACCTGCTTTCTATCAGAGGATATTTTCTGCTGAATTTGTCTCAAACTGGGACAGCTTTCAAAGAAAGCAGTTCTTATTTAGCCAGATTATCTGAAAAAACTGAAAAATAGCATTAAAAGGTTCTTTTAGCAAAAAAACCCAGACCTGCTATCTAACCTAAATTGTAGGAGAGTTTAATCTTCCAGTGGATCCTGAAGAAATTTTGATGAATACTTACTGGGACTTTTAACAGGGCTGGCTTTGGGCACAGCAGTCAGCTGAAGGCAGCTGAAACTTACAGCTGTGGTGGTGACTTGTTGGTGGGTTTTTGAGAAATTTCAGAGAAAGGCTGGAGAAATGCAAGTTCCTTGTTAATTTGTCCTGAAATCCACTTCTAAGGGAACTTTTTGTTTCTTCCCAGGAGAAAGCTTTGATGAAAGAATGTAAATAGGAGAAATGTTTATGGTCAGGTGATTGCCTTGGCCAATGAAATGTCTTCCTCTCTGTCTTGTTGTGGATTCCTGACTGAGACACAGTCAGAGACACACAGAGACGTTCCCTGCAGCTGAACCTGCTGGAGGGAGAAAGATTTGTTCCGTTTTCTTGATATTAATAAATAAGCCTCCTGAGAAAATCTATGGACATGAGTGGTTTGTGGAAAGGCCCTGAGAAACCAGGGCTGCATCCTTTCTACATCACAGCCTTCCTACATTTGATAGAAATTACTCATTCTGGCCATCCTACGTAACCTACGTCCAAGGCAATGTTTCCAGGTGACAAGGAGCTGGAAGGCCACGCAGCCTGAGCCCTGGGGAGGGAGGAGCCCCCGGACTCACCCGCTGGGCCGCAGGTCCGGCAGGGGCCTGTCCAGCGGCAGGCGGTCACTCAGGTAGGCGTTGTAGCCGTAGTACTGGAACTGCTTCAGGGCAATCCGCCTGTTCTCAGGGCTCAGGTCCTGGCCCCAGTGAGCAAAGAGGGAGGAGTCGGTGAATGCTTCAGCAGGGTTGTCTTCCAGTTTTGGTGGAGCTTCTACGAGAGACAAAGACAAAAGGAAACAATTTCAGACTTTTATTCCACAGGCTCTGAGGATCTGTTATTTCACTGTCCTACATTACAATGTAAGATGTGCCCAAAAGTATGGATTCTATCACCATCTTCATGAGCATTGAAACCAGGTGGGGCAGTGCTCCCTGCCTCCTCCCTCTGTACTATCTCCTGTTAATGGCCCATCAGTGCCTTGCCCATGGCTCACAGATAACTCACTCCTGGACTATCTCCTGTTAATGAGCCCATCAGTGCCTTGCCACGGCTCACAGATAACTCACTCCTGTACTATCTCCTGTTAATGGCCCATCAGTGCCTTGCCCACGGCTCACAGATAGTCCAGGAGTGAGTTATCTCCTGTTAATGGCCCATCAGTGCCTTGCCCATGGCTCACAGATAACTCACTCCTGGACTATCTCCTGTTAATGGCCCATCAGTACCTTACCGCGTGTTTCACCATCCCACTGTGAGATGCTCCACCCAGAGGGAGGAACCAAGCATTCCATCCTGGATATAAACTGAGATTTCAAACACCACAGGAGCCCTTACCTACTGGACTCCCAGAGGACAAGAGCTACTGTTGGACCTTTGAGTGAAGACCAGACCCTTTTTCCTAAAGGATCACCACTTCAACAGGACCACTTCATCTGGACTGCTGCCACCACCCTGACTAACAAGGTGTCAGGTTGTATTCTGACTCTGTAGTGTTCTGCATTTATTTTTTTAATATATAATTTTCCTGTTAAATTATAATTCTGACTTGTGATCTCCCACTGGTTTGTTTTCAAACTGGTACATTCACAAAGAGTAACTTTAGCTCCACTTGCTGCCTGTAAGTCTTCCCAAGACATGCCCTCACATACTCTTGTGTCAGTGTAACTATTAGCACCTAAGGCTCAAAATTTAATATTCAAATAAAGTTAGGTAGAAACAATTATTTTTTATCACAATCTGACTACAGGCCAGGACTGATAAATCTAAATGAATTAAATTTCAGAAGGAGCCTTATCAGAAAAGAATGTTATTTTGCTTTTATATACTAAGATGAACTATTTAACTTCAGCCTGGATTATGTTGCTAGGAAAAGACTGAAGTTTTAAAGGGGAAAAACATAGCATCTGTACATAATGCACAAAATGGCTGCCAAAGTCTGTGGGTAAAATAAGTTCTTTAAAACTACATATTCAACAGAGAGAACATTCACTGTACTTGGTATCCACATTTAAACAGCAAATCAGTTTCTGTCATACAATAACTTTATGGTCCAGCCTACCAATTAAGGCAATTTGAATTTTTACTCCATATTTAGGTGTACTTGATGATGCTAATGGGACCATCACTTTCTAATATTTGTGTCATTAGAAAATGTTTTCATTTCACAAGGTCACATCTCTGGCTACTATGCCAAACAGAGAGGAGGTGGAAAGATATACCTAGAATTCAATTTAAGAAGAGGTCAATGAAATCACAGCATTCATTCTCAATGTTTAGCTGCTCAGAAAGTCTGTGACTTGTGAGCTCTCTGTGACAGACACATCACAGCTGACCACACCATCTAACCCAGAGAACCCCTTGTATCTGTAAACACTTTACAATCCACAGGACACCAGTAAAGCAAGATCAAATGCCTTACTTGACTCCAATTTATCAACATAAACTATAGCCTCACAAAGAAAAAGTATCTTCTTTTTCTGGAAGTTCTAATTATTTATCAACAGTCACCATACCTATTAACAGCGACCCAACGAAATAAAGAACTCTCCTTTCTGAAGAGCTGTACTTACAAACACAGAGACTTATGAAAATTAAAGTGAATCTTTTGAAAATCTGTCAGTGTGTCTAATAGGCAGAAACTTCAAGTGTCCCCAAACTCCTCCTCAGCACCCAGAGTCACCTACAGCCCTGAGAGTTGGTTTAAGCTTCATGGAAACACCTAAAGACAGCAGTTTATGTACTAGCAGAATATGCCATCAGAATCCTGACTCCCAAAGAATCCAAGAAGCATCCTTTGATCTCCTACTAAAAACAAAACCAAAAATTGAGACTATTAAGTTGTTTGATTTGTCCAAGATGTTCTCCTTTTTCTCCCTGACAATACTGACAGGAAACTAATGGCGCTTGCTTCCCTTCACTACGCTCCCACCTCTGTAAATATGAAATGTTTCTTTAGTTGTCAAAATACTGTCTCCCAGCCTGAATTTGGGAATCAGCTCCAACTCTTCAAAGATGAAAGACAAACTAAACCCTCAGTCAAAGGAGGAAACTACTCTGACAGGCCCTGCTACCACGCAGATAAATGTCAGAGAGAGGAGCTCAGAAATTATGAAAGCTCAATAAACTCAGATCATTTTAGAGGGTCCTAACTTGAAAAAGGCAAAATAGCATTTAAATACCAGTTCAGAAACCACAGCAGCATGGGAAGTCACAGATGTCTGTTGTCTTTTCATGGATGAAGAGCCATCCCAACAACTGTCTTGACAGACAAGACTCACACAAGCATATATTGAATTTTATCTACTGATTTTGTGGGCAAGAGTATTTCCTAAAATGACCTAAGAATCTCTTGCTGCTTTCTGATTGAAAAAGTCCTCAGTAATCCAGGCTGTATCTCAGTTTAAGATTTTCTAGCAATGGATACCTGTAAATTCAATTTACAAGCTCTACTAAACCACTTACCAAATGCAGTAATTTTCTGTATGCTAAGCAAACATGTTATTTCAATACACTGCTCCACAGGAAAAAAAAAAGCATTAGCAGGAACTTTCAATTACAATTCCAATCAATGGAATTAAGCACACATCTCTGATGACAAAGCCTTTCTTTCCTGTATTTGGCTGAAAACCCTTGCAGGAAGCAACTTTCTTCAGCCAGTCTCTCACAAGAAATAACAATGATGATTACAAGACCATCAGCTGCCTTTTGACTAGTCAACAAGTGCATTTGATGCCTTGACCTCTGTAAACAGGTCATGGCCTGAGGTCTCCCAGCCAGGCCTCCTCACCACTTCTGCAATCACAGAATGATCGTGGGGAGCTCAAAGGCTCAAAGGTGGCCCATGAGCAGCACTGCCTGAAGCAATACAAAGGTGGGCACATTCATCTGCTCAGTTATTACCAAAAAGGAGAGATCAGTTCCATTTCTCCTGTGGGAAGAAAGCCTGCTACCTGCAGCACGTTCCTGCAAATGTTATCATAGAGTTTTCCCTATGTTAACTTTACACACCATGCAAAGCTCTGTACTCAGATGTGAGCCTGGTATTAACTCTTGGCAGACTGACACCCTGCAGGTAAATCAATCAGTACCAGAGATTTATTACACAGATGGCAGCTGGCTGCACACCTGGGCCAAAGAAGTCTCCTTCCAGAAGCCTAGCTTCTCATGGCATCAGCCTGGAGTTGGTCCACACTGCTTACCTGAGACAAAAACCTCACAGCTTGTTTTCCAAAATCATCTATCTCTTTAGCTCATACTTGTATTTCCTAGTTATGGAATTAGTAAATTAATCTTAATAAATCTGTTGCTTCAGCAGATCTCACTGACCAGCCTCCAAGACAGAAATACACTTTTTTCTATTTCTCATTGTATTAAATAAGTCAGAAAAACCACCATCAAAAGACACCACCGAGACAGTAAGGGATATACATTTTGTTGTCTGATTACTGCTTTGTTCTACAACCTCTGAAGAAAGCAAGTATTTAATTTATTACCAAGTAACACAATCATTTAACTAATAACTTATATTAATCTCCATAAAAGCCTTTGAATTTCATTAAGAGCAGCTCATTCTTTCAGCTCCATGCAGATTTCAACATTTCTTCCTAAGAAAAGGCATCATGAACAGGTTCACAATTAAGAGAATCGATCAAGAAAAGGGTTGCAAAAATAGTTGCACAGACAGATTCAGACACGCTGTTTGTTCTCACAAGTCCCTAAGTTTCATTTTAGTTCTACCCCTTACTGGACTGCAGGTCTATTCACAAAAGCAGCAGTGTTTCATATCAAAGCTTTACCATTGTGAAAATGCCTTCCATGGAAACAGAGCTGCTTTACAAAGCCTGCAGTGTAACCTTATCTGCTGATTTCATTAAGTGCCAGTAACAAGAAGGTAGATCCAGTAAGTCAGCAAAAACACCCTGTCTGCAAAAATACCCCTATGTCAGCTAAAGACACGCAGAAGGCATCAATAACTGCACTAAATGACACGTGCTCACATGGAACAGGTTGCTCACAAAAAGAAGAATGAGTTGGAAGTGATGCCAGGATGTAGGAGGAAAGGCTTTGATCACGTGCTGCTCCGAGTCCTCAGTGCCTGACCCTTTGATTTCCCAGCCCAGAGGGGAAGGGGCAGGCCAGGATCGCTGAGGTGAGGCTGCAGCTGTGCCTTGCCTCACCGTGCAAGGTGGACTCGTGATGTACATCTGAGCAGACTGTCATTAAAGACAAAACAAACCTCAGCTCTCTGATGAGGCCTAATGGCCTCACACTCTGGCTCTCTCTTCCCAGCATTTAAAAATCTATATTCTACTTCCTGCAGGCAGCAGCCTTTCAGCTTTGTATGGAAGGAAGGATCCTTTCATCCTTTTCCTCTACAGGTGCCCTTCATCTGTTAGGCAATCCATACCCTCTCCACCCTCTTGCCAGAGGCTATTCTGTGTGACAGGTAAAAATCCAAGACTTGCACTGGGTCACAGAGCCACAATACAGTGTTTAGAAGTGTGAAAACTTTACCTAAACTTTGTCACATAGCAAGATACATAGAGCAAGATCACACTTTAAAAATATATTGTAATTCATGAAAACACTTTATCAGCATCCTCAAAAACTGCAGTTTGACAATTCCTGTCCTGCAAGGCTGCTCCCATGCAGGACACTGCTGACTCTTGTATCAGATAAGTGAACCTCTAAATGAAAATATACTTGTTTGCATGGCATGGTGAAACACCAACAAGCAACAGCAGAAGCAGCTCACCAAGATGCACCAGTGCATCAGCCATGGAGAAACATACTCAGAAGACAAAAATTGGAAGTTACAGTAACAGATCTTCCCTCAAAGAAGTTATTTTACGTATTCTCTCGCCTCCCCAAAAAATCACAATACTGCTGGCAAGGTGTCAACACTAATATAGCTTTGTGCTGAAAAGTGAACTGTACTGTTTTGAATATTCAAGTTAACTTAATTCCTCCTGGCATTCTAGTTTTGTTCCCAAAGAAATTACTTTAGCAGAAGCACTGCTAAGAAAAAACACAATATCTAAGTGGGTTAAATTCTGCTACTGCTGCTTACTTACAGCTTAGTAAGTCATACTGAAGTTGCCAGGGTTCCTCAGAGAGACTGACAGAGCCTGTCAGACTCTGTCTGCACAGAGGACATAGGAGCAGAGCCCTAATCTTAAGAAAAAATAAACCTGATCCAAACTACATACAAAACCATACTGAGAGGATTCAGCTCAACATCCAGTCTTTGCATATCCCAGCACACTCTGTAGTTGGTGCAAACACAGGGCAGATCAGACAGACAGGGAATGGGAAGAAACCCAAAACCAAAAGAAAGGTGATCCTCTCCTGAACAGCTGTCAAAAAATCGTGACAACACTTTGAATAGTATACAATCAGACAAAACTTTAAACTCTGTATGGCAGGACATACAGAAGGAAATGCTAAAACTCTCTCAATTTTAAAAATTTTTTAGAACTTGAAACACAATTTCTATGTTATTCATTTAGATGCTACCTTTATTGCATTTTAAAGCAGCCAATACACATACATAATGATATAAGCTATTAGCGTGCTACTAACATATTTTCATTTGTTTCTGTTTGGGCTTTTTTCTGACAAATAATCTCATGCTTACTGTTCATATCAGGGTGGAAATTCAGTCTAATTCTGCTGCTTAGCACCCAACAAGGACAGACGTTCATGTAGAGAAGGTGGATGTTTCCTGCCCTGGCAGACTTAAATAACCCAACAGCTCCTAAAAAGTCGTGGCACAAAAGTTACTTTACACCGAAGCAAGATGCTTGAGATGACTCTCACAACATGCTCAGCGCTAGAGGGCAGTGTAAGAAACAGGAAAATTTGGGTCTTACGTGCAACCTGAGGGTTTTGAGACTTCTTAAGAACTTGTTAGAGCTCTCAGACCTGTAAGTAACAAACTTATAAACTGCAAATTAACCAGCAAGTTCCACAATAGTGGCTATTTCCTTTGGGTAAGAAAATGCATAGGAGAAAAATAAAATTTTTATCATGTTATCAAGTCAGTGCTAAACGGGATGATGTGGGTGCACAACAAACAACACTTTATAGGAACAAAGTCTTGGTAAGGGCTCTATATTTCTTCTGTATGCACTCCATCTGGCCTATTCTGCTCTGAAAACACAATAAATCCTGGCCACTGTTGTTCCTACTAGATATGTTCTCACTACCAGCCTATTAAATTCCCCTCTAGCCATAACTGTGCCATGGATATGAATCAGGCTAGACAGGTCCATGCATCATTCTGGAAAAGTTAACATAAAGTTACTACAGGCCTGGACAACTTGAAAACAGGGTAAAAGCTTCCAATTGACTGCAATGAGATTACCTAAGGAAATACACATTTGCAAGTACAACCCATTTCCCCTCAGATGATGACACATAACTCTCTGACAGGTACCAATACTGCACTTTTAAGGCTTTCTGTATCCATTGACACCAGTATTTTTTAAGGGACCAATTTTGTTTTTTCCAGTGTGCAAAATGCTCATTTTCAAAAAACCCACTATGAGGATATTAAAGACCGAGAAGTACAAAGTTCCAAGTCTTCTAAAACACAATTTTCAGCTTGTCCAAAGCAATACCCCTCTGCATTCCTTCTACTTGGAAACCAGATGTTAAAACAGCATCAATTAATTTAAAGCAAAGCATACTTGCTTAACTACACACCTCCAAGATAAAGAGTGGTCAGAATAATTATTTATTGACTACAACTTAAATAATTACCATTGTTTCATTAAAAGAAATAAGTGTTTTATCTGCAAAGTTATTTTTCTCATTTCAAATAATTCTGTACTTAAGGGACTAACTTCAACTTACCTTATAGGCAAACATACCTCAATTTTTGGAATAACAGTCTAATAATACACTAATAATCTCCCAAAAGCTACCTTAAGTGACTTTATTCACTTGTGACACCCAAATCTCAGTATCACAAACTGCAGTGTAAGTACCCTGAACCAGTAATGGTACCCACAATGGAAATAAGGGAATGAGATGGGCACAATTGCCTCCCTAATTTCTCAGACAAGCAGCATAACAGCTTTGTTTCAGGTCATGGTTTCAGCTAGGAGGAATAAACCCCACTGCAGTGCTGATTAGACCAGATTGTCAAGGAAAATGCTAAGCCAATTTAAGCCCATAATCTCTGATCTGTGCAATTTTGTGAGAATTATGGCACTGGCCTAACATTGTCTCCTGTCTTGGATGAAAAATGCATCATGTTATCATCACACATAACTGCCATTCTTTTAATTACTTCTGACAGCATTTTCAAAATGCCCAGGAAATTTCGTGACAGTGAGCACTGTACAAATGAAAAGAATGTACAAACTAAACCCCAATTTTGCAAAACCAACAGTTTTTCATTAGGTTAGTTGGTTACATTGAGTACTTTTCCCAGGTAAGAGTGGAAGACAAGAGAAATTCACAGATGAGAGACCAGTTTGCATCCAGGAAACAGAGCAGTGCCAGAAACTGAGATTGCCTCCACTCAGTGCTCAGTAACAAAGCTGAATTTCTAATGATAACTTTCCTCACTTCCTTATCATCATGAAAGAATTAAGTGGAAACACAGGAGATTGACACAGAAAGAGCACTCTGCAAAGGCAACAGTTAATAACTCAGCTTCCACATCAGGGCTTGGGGTGTGAGACCTCTCAGAGCACAGCGAGTTCCAGTGCAAGAAAGAAGATAAAAAGGTTCAGAATATTCCACTGATTGTAACTGCACGTGTTCCTAAATTTAGGCATCTGCTACTGGGCTTACTAAAAAGGGAAACTCATCTGCATTTAATGAATAGCAGACCACATTTTGCTTCGGGATTGGTGGAGTTTGCATCTGTGCAGCTGAGAGGCTTTAAAAGCTCCCTGTGTTTTATATCATGGACCCAAATCTATGTCACCTGGAGTAAACATGAAAGGCACTTAACTATTTTGAGAACTATTTTGCCAGGAGCTGTCAGGCTGTGGCATGGCCAGTTAGTCATATACATATGGCTTTTCCTTCTATACAGAGCTGAGTAGTCACACCAAAAGCGAAGTTCACACAAGGAAACAGAAACTAACTCTCCTCTGCAGTCAGCCAACTCAAAGCACCAAAATAGGCTTCCTCGTTCAGTAATCATACAAAATGAGATTTTTCTCTGCTTGCTGGGTTGTACTGAGCTCCCTGAGATTAGTTCTACTTCAACAACTTCCATTCAGTTCTTTCAGTCCTCTGAGGAATTTTGTTTTGGACACTCCTTCACAAACACAAGTTTTAGAGAGCAGCTGCTCCCTCACTCAAGACATCCCTTTCTCTTTTCCTAAGTGCTTCCAACACTAAACATTGTAAGCTGCTTCACCCCTTCCACCACGGTGTTCTCACCAGCACCTCAGGACGCAAACCCTTCGCTAAGTGGGCCTGTCCTTGACAGGACTCTTAAAAAAGGGCTTTTCAAACAATTGCAGATGTTATTGTACATTGGAGCTACTTCACACTCCCAAGAATTTTCCTAAGCTACCCCAAGAGACAGAGATGAGTTTGGGTTTTAAAGGAAACCTGAAGGATTATGAAGAACAGAGCTGTTCTGAAGAAGAGCCAGCATGCACTTCTGTCAAAGCATCTTCCATCCTCATGTGCCACTGCCCTTGTCATGCTTAAAGCCCTGGACACAGACAAATGCAGCAGCAAGGAACAAGTACATCTTAAAGGTTTGCAAACTCCAATTAAAAAAAAAAAAGAAAACTAAGCATAACATAGCTTTTCTTCTTGGCAGAAAAACGTGAATGACAAATTAAAAGCACTCTCCCATCTTTGATATCAAGTAGATTATTTGTGTTAATGTTAACATCAATAATACCCTGAGCCTATCAAGATGTCAAGAATTCTCCTTGAAATGGTAAGAAAAATTAGAGAAAATGCAATCAAATTAAGTTCTCTGATTTAATAGGTATTTGGGCAAATAATGCAAGATGATACTTTAGCTTAATTTTGGAAACAGGACAGTAAGTCAAAAACATGCTGAAAGGAGACAACAAGTCATGGGGACAAGCAGCAGTCCATGGACAGAAGGCAAAGAGGAACTTCCAGATCACACTCAGCAAATACTTTGGTTTATTATGTTCTCAGCTCATTCTCTGTGCTACAAACGGGAAATTGGAGAAATATCTATGACCTGAGAATTTTCCTCTTTTGTCTTAATTTAAGAACTGCAGATAAAATGGCTTCAAACTTGCAACATTCTGCCTTTCCTTTGCAACTTAAAAAGCAGAGTAACTTTAAAAAAAAATTTGAAATTGCATTAAGTTGATTCTTTCTCATCTTCTTCTGTGTGAAGAATGGAAGTATCTGGCTGGCTGGTTATTTCTGCTTTGGTTTTTTGGGTCTTGCTCTGTTAGAATTTTAACAAAAACAAAAGAAACAAAAA
>VZTN01010026.1:9281-58354 GCA_013400515.1 Erpornis zantholeuca
TTTCCATACTTCATTCTATTTTGAATCAATTATGTTGTATGTGTCAATGTTGTAAAACCTATTTTCATGTATTTTACCTCTCTTCAATTTTACTGTCTTTGTTATAGAGTAGAAACACACAAAAGAAATCTCCCATGAGCAGAAGTCTTTGACTTGGTTTTCAGAGATGCTAAATACTCACAGCTCACATCTCTGAATATCATGTTATTTATTACCTTTCATGTCCTTGCACAGTTTGGCATGGCACTCATTCTCTCTGTTTCTCTCCATCACAACATATCTATTCCTTTGGGTTTGGTTTATTTTCAGTATTTTTGTACTCTTTCAAAGAGGTGTTTATCTTTTTGTAGTATTCGCTTACTTTTTCCAGTAAACTTCTGTAACTTTTTTATTTTATGATCCATTTTGAACCTGGGAAAGTTTTCCGGGAGAGTGATGGCTACAAATGGGTAAAATTGATGCAAAAATATATGTCACTATAACAGGCATATTTTTTGAGCACTGCTTAAGTTCCATGCTGTCAGCCAAGAGGACAACTATTACGTACACACCTTCACAAGGGCTATAAATTGTAACAGGCAAAACAGTCTCATCTGAGACAACTTTTATTTAATTTAATTTGTTCCCAATAAACACAAACATGTGTTCACTGATTCCAGCACTAATAAAAAAGAATCACTGTTTTGGCCACACTTTAGAGACCATCCCTCCTAATAGATTCAATAAGATGACAGTCAGCACAGAAGGTGGGAGTGGAGTGTAGTGGTTTCTATCTGCTGCTTTCAATGTCCTGGTGTCTTTTACCTTCTCCTTTCTGCTCCTTACTGAGTTTTCTCCACTCTTCTGTGCATTTTTGTATGAGTCCATAGGCAACAGTCGTTTGGGGTGTACTTGCCTCAGTTTGGGTCTACCTGAAGGCCAAAGCCCCTTCAGACTGGAGTGCCTCCTTCCAAGTGTGCACCCTGGGCTGTGTATTTCCACAGCAGTGCCCTCTCTTTCTCTGTACCTCTTCACATTTCTCCCAGTATAACTCACCACAGATCTCCTCACATGCCTCCTCCCCTCATAGCTGCTTCCCGTTCCTAAGCAGGTTAGAGCAGATGTCCCAAGTGCTTTCCTGGCTTACTGAATTTCTGGCAGCTAATGGGTTTGGGTATGTGATTGCTTTATTTCTAAAATAGATAATATCCTTGCCACACTTTGCATCTCTTTTCTAAAATTTTCTGAGATTAAGAAATGCAAAAAGTCTCCAATAATATTAAAATAGTTCTATGGATTAGCGATCAGAATATGTTTAAAGAATAATGCTGAACATATCCTTTTGTTTCCAAACTATAGACCATAACATTAATTTCAGGGATGTCTTAGCTCCCTGTCTGCCTTTGAAGTCTACATACACTGGTCAATCCCATGTATCAACCCTTCTGTGACGAAAACATGTTTTGGCGTGAATAAATGTTTCCTTAGTTCTGTGTGCTTTTAAGTTTTCCTATTTCAAACTTACCACAGGCAAAAAAAAAATCATAGCAACACCCCCACACCCCAGAGTCCCTTAAAATAAATGTCCTAATTAAAACCAAATAAAATATTCATGGAAAAAAATCAGGCACGGTTGAAATTTCCGTTCCAAACTCTGTCTCTAATAGTCACTTTCAGCTGTTTTCATACAGACTTCTCAGATTTAAGCCCAAATCACATCACATGGCACCGACTCTTAGAACAGCAAGTCAGCTATCCATCACTACAGCACCCAGAGTTGTAAACTCAGGAATGGAAATCAGCTTGTCAAGTTCTCACAAAATATGTCCAGCATCTCTCATCAGTCACATACAGTGAAGGACAAATGCAATAACAACCACCTGGTCAAAATGGTTGAGAAGCAAGAGCAGTCAAATTAGTTCTGTTTCCTACTTTTCACCTTCCCAGCTAGAAGAGATTTGCATGTTTGCAAGATAAGCTCTCTGTATGTTATATTGACTTTCAGAATTAAGGATCAAAGGCATCTTCATCTTCAAATATCCTTTAGACTTTTACTTATAATATCTTAAAAGGAAAGGAGGGAGGAGGCAAATCAGTATTTTCTCCTAATCTCTCTAACTGGGTGGAAATCCATACTGGGAAAATCTGTGGACAAATGCTATTTCACGTGAGTAAAGATACTATTAATCTGTCATGCTTTATCATACTTGGATGATCACTAAGCCAAGCAAGCAAGCTGTTAATGTTTACAATATCTGATATTCCCCAAAAATATACACAAACTAATAGGAGGAAAACAACTCTTATCCTGCCCTACTGTCAATGGGGATTAATTTCATTCAAATAAACATGTTTATGAAAATAAAGAAAAATTCTTTTTGCAAACAGCTGGTTAAGTTTGACTGGGTTTTTTAATTCGTCCAAATAGACCATTTAGACTGGGTGCAGTAATTGTTCTTCTCCCCCTGCTGTTGCTTTGCTAATTGCTAATGTTGGTGTGTGTATTCACCAATTAAATCTGTTCCGATTTACTCTTTTTAACTGGTGCTTAGATTTTAAAGGGAAAAATGGCTTTTTAAATTTATATAGACAGTGTGTGTCCTTTGTGATTTTCACAGCCTGTTCCAGTTAACAACAAATGAAGATAAATACAAAGCAAAATCTGTTTTGTTCTTCTATAGAACAAATAGCCCCATTTATAAAGTGTTACCAAATACCTGGCATTTTATTATCCTTTATTCAGTTAGTTTTTGACCATTAAATTCTAATCTTTTAGCCCATTTGGTCACTTGCTTGTGATTTCCTATGTACCAACCACAGAATAATGACGATGCCAAGGTAAATGTTATCTCACCAATTTACCTCAGAGTTAATTGCCAGTGCTTTGTTGGTGAAGGATGACAGTAATGACAAAGGAGGTGACAACGAGAAATGCAATTCAAGTGGAGCTAAAGAAAGTATGAAAATGGCTCCTTGGGCTTTATGTGTTTTACTTGACCCAAGTGAGCATCATTCCTTTAAATCATCATTTCAGACTGCTTTCTTCTGACATTCTGAGGATAATTTAGCAAGCTGGTCTGGTAAGGATGATTGACTACAGATGTAATAATGGGTACAGACCAAACCAGAGGTGAAATGAAAGAAATAAGAAGGAGGAAAAAGAAAAAAAAACCAAAAAAAAAACCCCTAAACATTATTTCATTAAATTCACAGAGATTAGAGAATAGATTACAAATAAAAACTATGTGACACATTTTTATTCAGCTATGATTATATGGTGAAAACAGAAAGGAACCTGAAAATTAAGTTTGCTCTGCAGCAATTGTTTCATTAGGTTTGGAGTGGTGAAGATCCATCACAGAGATTTGTGTTCAGCAGTCCCATGAGTGCACCTTTTTCCTGATCTGTGGGGTTCAGCCTACAGCAGAGAGTGCCAGGAGCCACACAGAGATTGTAGATTCAGCCAGCTCTGAGATAACCTGCTGCTGAGAGCAACACTGGGAATTGATGGGCAGCAAGAAAGTGGAGTAATGAAATCAAGGGAGCTTGTTTCACACTGGATTCCTCAAGGCTATCTAACCTTTTTTTTTTTGGCTTCTTGGGTCAGGGCCTGTTTTCAACCTCCAGTCATTCATCAGGGTTGTAACTCTGCAAACTGGGTCTGTGTATTAGAACTGTGCTCACTGCACTTGCTTAGACCAGAACAGAAGGTGTAGACGGCAAAAAGATACATTAACTACTTCTGCTCACAGAAAGAAGAGTAGAACTCTCTGGTTTCTGTCAGGGACTAAGATGAAAAAACCTCAAACTTTTAACAACTGTACAGCTGGTTATATAGTTGTGACTAGTTTTTGATGAGGAGAGCATTTACTCTAGCCCTTAGTTTCAGTGCACTTCAAAAGCAGTCCTCTTGATTCACCTTTTTCTTGATTATAAATCAAGATTTACACCACTGAAGTCCTCATTTGCAGATTGACTACCCCTGCTAGATGTTTCTAGTGGAAGTGGAGGTATTCGATAGTGGTTTTACAGATACCGATAGTAGGACTTCTTTTTCTTTTGTTATGTTTAATGAACACTTTAGAAAGATTTAGAGGATACACTTTAAAGCAGAGTCTGAGATCTGTTCTTCATTGTTTGGATAAAATAAAAAAGTTGCTAATATCCAAACAAGGATCTTTATATATAATAAAATCTCTATATTATCACAGTTATATGTTGTAATTTAAAACTTAGGTCAAAACAGATGCTGATTTCTCTGGTGGGAATTTCCAAGGCTTTTCCTCCGGGGCTGGGCTGTATTATGCTGCAGCTTTTCCTGATATTTGGTCAAATCCTAGCTTAGCAGCACATAAGATCACCGAATCACAGGATGGTCAGGCTTGGAAGGGACCTCTGTGAGCTTGCTAAAGCAGTCTCACTGGGAGCAGATTGCACAGGATCAGGTCCAGATGGGTTTTGAACATCTCCAGCAAAGGAGACCCCACGACCTCTCTGGAGAGCCTATTCCAGTACTCAATCAGCCTCAAAATAATTAAGTTTTTCCTTACATTCAGGTGCAGTTTCCTGTGTTTCAGTTTGTCCCCATTGCCCCTACTCCTGTTGCTGGGTACTGCTGAAAAGAGCCAGGCCCCACCTTCTTATCACCCACCTTTAAGATAATGATGGCACCCTGGCCTGTGTCAGCGGCGGTGTGGCCAGCGGCACCAGGGCAGGGATTGTCCCTCTGTATGCAGCACCAGTGGGGCCACACCTCGAATCCTATGTCCAGCTCTGCGCCCCTCAATTCAGGAAGAACATTGAGGTGCTGGAGTGGGTCCAGAGAAGGGCAATGGAGCTGGGGAAGGCCCTGGAGCACAACTCTGATGAGGAGTAGCTGAGGGAACCGGGATTGCTTAGCTTGGAGAAAAGGAGGCTCGTGGGAGCTTTATTGCTCTCTACCAGTACCATAATGGAGGTTGGAGTGAGGGGGTGCTCAGTCTTTTCTCCAGTTTGACAAGTGATTAGACAAGAGGAAACAGACTCAAGATGCACCAGGAGAGGCTTAAAACCGATATTAGGAAAAATTTCTTCACCAAATCTATAGTCAAGCACTGAGCCAAGGGAAGTGGCTGTGTCCCCATCCCTGGAGAAATGTAAAAGATGTCTGGACATGGCATTTCGGGACATGGTTTAGTGATAGACTTGGCAGGTTAATGGTTGGACTCAATGATCTTAAAGGTCTTTTCTAACCAGAAGTATTCTATGATTTGCTAGCCAAACAATTTGTTATGAATTGAATCCCAGTTGGTAGAAAAGTTCGACTTATTTCTCACTCATCCCTCTAAGCAAAACTGCAGTCCATGTCTACTTGTTAGAACTTGTAGAAACTGTACATGTAATAATATTTTAAATATATAAATAAATATAAATATATAAAATAAATATTTTAAATAAGGGAAATCAACTTCACATTGTATATCCCTGTTTTTCCATTTTCACCATCTTCTTCACTCACTGATGAGTAAGGTTGGTACTAAACATTTTGTTAATGGTTGTCAAATCAATCATGGTTTTCACTGCTAGGGTTATTCTAGAAAGAAGCAACACACTTTAGAAGAAATCACAGAAGGGCTGAATGAGATAATGTAAAATCACTTATACAGACACTCTGGAGATGGAACCCCGTTTAATATTTAATATAGTCATTAGCCTGAAAATGGAAGGAAGAGAGTAATGGATGGCCTATTGCTTTTACCTACAGGACAAGTTTCTGAAGCAAACTGTCTCCCCTGGGGCAAGGATCACACATGCCGAAAATCTATAAAGAGGGTCACAGATGAAAGGAGATTGAACAGATTCAAAATTCCCATGTGAGCACGGTGAAAACTGCAGACAGACCAGGTGGTGAAACTTGTCGTACCACACACAGCCATGGGCCATTGCTATCCAAATGCTCAATTAGTTTATTGTGGCAACAGACACACCATGCTGGTCAAATAACCAGCACATCTGCAGAAACTACAGAAGATAATCAATTATTGAAGAAAGCTATCCACAAGCAACATTGCTCTTACCCTTTCCTGTTCTTCTCTTTCTTTTTCTTTTTCTCTCTGCCTAGATACCCAGCTGTTAGAGATTACCCCAGAGAGCCAGAAATCCATGAACTATATATAGATATGAGAAACATGGAGGGAAAGGGAGGAGAGGAGGAGCACTGGGGAGGGGGAAGGCATTAAGTTTCCTTGATTGGCTGATTTGGTTTGGATTTTGTTTTGTTTTAAGAAAAAGACTAAAAAACATGTTAAACATTTCCAGGTGACCTTCAAAATACTGTAAATATTTCCTGTGTGGAAACAGTACACCATACAGTGTTTTTATGCAGTGTGGCCAATTTAGGTGGTACAACATTGTATGCGGCCCATTGTCACAAGGACATTTTACACAGAAATAAAACATTGTTCAGAGACAGCCCTGCTTCTCAGGGCTGCTCCAAGAACAGTCAAAGTCCATCAATTGAGTGATTAGAAGTCAGAAGGCTTTAATATGAGTAGACATTTAGATTAGATATTTACAATGAAACAAGGAGAGGAAGGGAGAAGGATCCCTTCAGCCTGCTCGGCTTCTGGGATCCTCTCTGTCTGTCTGTCTCTGTCTGTGGGAACAGAGCCGAAGCAGTGTCAGTGTACAATTACAAAGTCTGAAAACAAATCCCAAAATAGAAGTGATTTCTTTGGCCAAAGAAAAAACAATCTGAGATATTTACATTTTTCTCAAACTGAAAACAATCTGACAGATTCAAGGCTGCAAGAACCAGTGAGGCACAAAAGTGCCTAAAGAAATCTTCTCGGGGTTAGCAACAATAAAAGGCTCGATGGTTGAGATGCAATAGTTCCTCAGTAGCACCACTTAGCATGACCTCCATCCCACCAATCATATGGACCTCCCAACCCCTTTGCTCAATAAAGACCAGTCAGCATCCACTATTGAATTGCATTTCCCTGCCTCTGCACTGTTCTCCCACCTCCCTTACAGCAGCCGTTTCTAGGCTCCCTGAGGAAGTAGGGCACTGCTGACATGATACTCCATCTATTTTCACAGGTACAGAGACCATTGCATGTTTTCCTATCCTACAAGAATAGTCCTTCCCATCAAAAGAGGTTTGGTAGCTACTGTTCTTCAGTGCTGCACTGCCTGATAGTCATGCAGCCGGCATATCTGTAGGTCAATATAGGCAATGTCTGACCCAGAGGAGAGTGAAATTTTTCAGCAACAGGAGTGTCAAATCTTTTAAAAAATGCAGAAATAGAGGTTTGGGGTGATAACACTTTATTGGCTTTTACCACTATATCTTGTATTGCACTAAACTCTATGTAATAGAGCTGGTTTCTTCCCTAAGGGACTTACTGCACAAAAGTCAAGGACATTTTTGGTCCATTCTTATTCATAATTTTTCAATGAATAGATTAGTTTGGTAAACATTTTTTTAAAAAGTAACTTTTTCTCTGCAAAAGAAAGACTAGTTTTCTTAAGAATGATCGCTTCCTAAATTTTCTCTTCCACAGAACCAAAGACCAAGGTCCTGTTTTTTGAAATCTCATTATTTAAGAAGTCTAGTTAAAAAAATACATATATATTTCTAGAAATAAGAAGAATGTTAATTTAAGCTTTCAGGAGAACAGCAAAACTATTTCTGATATGCCTGAGAATCCACACAAAGTAAAATACTAAGGTGGATCTGACCTACCTATGCTCTCACATCTGAAATCTAGCCTGTAGGCAACTCTGAGATGTTCCTATGACTTTGTTCTCAAAGATTCTGGTACAGCTGCTCATCCTCAATTCACTGTTCTTTCAGCTTTTGCAATTTCCAGACTACACTGTTTACTGTATTAGGTAATAAGAACAGCATGTTGAGCCACAGCAATAGAAAAACTATAAATCATTCGATAACCTTAAGAAATTATGGTTGAACTCAGATATTTTTCTAATGGTTTAGTGAATCTAAAGTGGAAAATAGCTATATTTCTGTACCTGTAATTTCTGTCTACACATGAAAAATGCTATAGGAGGCACAGTTCAGAGCCAGAGGGAAAGTGGCCTTTACCATGAAAGAATTTTGTATTGTAATAATTAAAACTGAATTTAATCACTAAAACAGGCTGTAAGGTCAGCTGCGTTATCCATAATTATGGTAAGCAACAGGGACATTAAGATGAAATACTGAATTCTTAGTAGCTGGGGGAGGGGCAAGGAGGATATTTTAAAGCATGAAAACCAAAGCGTACTATTTTATGTGTCCTTTTTTTCAACGTGATATCAGCTCTTAATGCAGATGAGGAAGCAGGACTTTATAGCTTACACTGCTCTCACCATGTTTCTCAATTCACAGTCAGCTTTGGGATGTGTGAGCATGCAGTATAGGGCCAGGAAGCTTTTATGGGTTTGGAATAGAGACAAGAACATAGATGTTTAAAATTAAAAGGTTAAACAGCATGGTTAATTTTATATTTTATTTTAAAATTAAAGAGCTGATATACAGACAGACAGGTAGACAATATTTGTAGGGTTTTTTAAGACCCCTGGATACCATGGGCCTTCATAGGATGCACCCATGAGTGCTGAAGCTCTCTTATGTCACTGTGATGCCACTTTTGAAAATCTTTAATTGCTCACGGCAACTGGGAGATGCATGCATGAACCCCAGGTGTCAGTACTGGGTTTGGTACCATACAGCATCATTATCCATGATGTGGATAACAGGTCAGAGTGGACCCTCAGCAAGTTTGATGATGATACAAAGCTGGGTAGAGCAGTGATATGCCAGAGGGTCATGCTGCCATCCAGAAGAACCTCAACAGTCTGAAGAAATGGGTTGACAGAAACCTCAGACAGTTCAACAAGAAGAAGCACAAAGTCCTCTACATGGGGACAAGCAGCCCCAGCCATCAATATATGCTGGGGAAAACCCTGCTGGAAAGCACCTTGTGGGAAAAGGACCTGGGGGTCCTGGTTGACACAGAGCTGGCTACGAGTAGGCAAAGTGTCCTTGCTGCAAAAACAGATAATGGTGTCCTGGTTTGCATTAGACAAGTATTACCAACAGGTCAAGGGAGGTGATCCTCCGTTCAGTGCTGGTGAGTCCACACCTGGAGTGCTGGGTCCAATTCCCGGGTCCTTAATCCAGGAGAGATACAGAGCTACTGGAGAGAGTCCAGAGAAGGGACATTAAGATGATGAAAGATCTTCACATAGGAGGAAAGACTGGAAGAAGTGGGGCTGTTCAGACTGGAGAAGGACAGGCTCGGAGAGGACCTTATCAATGGCTATAAACACCTGCAGAGTGGGTGGGAAGAGGGTGGAGCCAGGGTAATTTCTGTGGTGCCCAGGGACAGAACCACAGCCAATTGGCACACACAGCAACAAAGGAGGTTCCAGCTGAACATCAGGATACACCTTTTTACTGTAAGTGTGACTGAGCATTGGCCCAGTTCTCTTATAGGTGTTGTGGCCCTCCCTGATAGATTTGAAAGCCATCTGGACACAGTCCTGGCAACCAGCAATCAGTGGCCATACTGGAGCAGGGGGATTGGACCAGACAGCCTCCTGAGATCTCTCCCAACCTCAACCATTCTGCAATTCTGAGAATTACCACTTCTGTTCAGAAGGGGATGCGGGACTTTTGCTTTGATTTCTTTAAAATCATACTTATGTCCTTCAAATTGTTAACATATTACCCAGTTATATAAAATATATGCTGGATTTGGTTCTTTATCAGGAATGCAAATAAGAAAAAGAACTGTAGGAAGTATTGTTTACTTCTGATATTATTGGCATGGAATGAAACACACGCTAGCATTGCCCATATGTCAACAAAGGAACCCAGTCACCTCAGGGAGGAGGACTAGATGCACAAAGGATGAAAATCATGTGTGCAGTGAGTCACCTATGTCAGTGGACGTGACAGCAGTGCTCATGTCAGTGTTCAGTCACCAGTTGCTAGGCTTAGAATGTGTTCTGTGAAATCGCCTTTATAATCTTTCCAGTCCAAGGACAGTTGAGTATAGATGCCCTTAAAAAGCTTAAATATGATCAGTAGCTTATTTTCCAAGAAAGCAATCTGGTTTTCTTACCGCGTTTTTCAAGGCTAGCAGTCCTGGTGCTTAAAATCCAGCACCACAAATACATTTCCTTTTCTCTTACAATGAAGTTCATTACATGGTGTTCATGAAGCATTATTGCCATCTATTTACAACATTTTCAGAGATGTTGGAATGTCTTATTGTCATGAATTGCAGCTCATATTACATATCCCAAAGAAAAAAGCAGTTGAAGTAATTAAAAATATCAAGCTAAACTAAGGATTATGCTACGAGTAATTATTTTCTTTTGTTTATAATTAGGACAATATAATACAACCAATATTTTCTCAAGAGGAAAAAGCAAATAATTTAATTTAAATCAATCTTTATTTTATCACAAAAAAATTAATAATAATTGATCATTTTTAATAACAGTGCAGGTTCACTTGTATTATTTTTATCGACAGCAACATATGTAATTTTCACTCTTACTTGCTAGCAAAGAATTAATCTGGTGATCTTGTGTTAGTATATGAATATTGAAAATTTTAATTGCTTGCATTGCTACAACAATAGGCTTTTCATGGATAATTCAAGTAAGTAATTACACACTCTTCTTCCCAAATAAAACTTGACACTTAGATTTAAAATATTGCATCCTTCTTTTGGCCAGTATCACTATTAAACTAAGATGTGATGCATTGAATATAAAAAATGAAAGTATTGGTAGAGAGGATGTTAAATTACCTAGGTGCAAAGATAAGAATTATGAAAAAAGTGCATAAGCTTTCCAGTATTACCTGATCTTTATTTTTCCAAGAGACATTATTAAATCCATAATATAAATAAGTATGACATACATAAAAACATGTCAAAACTAGAGTAAATACTTTTTTGTTGTTGTTTTTCAATAAAGCATTTCTAAACAGGTGGTCTAAATAAATTGTGAATAAGCACAAGAAAACCATTATTAAAGTATCCTCACTGGTGCTCAAAAATTAATCCCATGGTGCAGTGAAAAGACACAAGGGAAAAGGACATTAAACACTGAGCTAAGGGTAATCCTAGTAAATTCACTTTTGAACTCACATTTCATATGTGGTAGGAAAGAGCTCAAGGTTCTGATTACACTAAGTGTTTAAGCACCTGTCTAATTCCTCTGAAGCCAGTGGGAGTTGAACATATGTTCCTGAAGGAAAAACAGGCACACACGAGCACTCTGACAGCTCAGAGCCTGCATGGATAGAATCCTGTCCATCTTCTAGAGCACTGCTGAGACAACAGTGTGATGGAGACTCGGCCTGGAGCAGCTGTCTGCATTCACAAAGTAGCTCTAGGATATTTCATGCATACCCCTCTGTGAGATTTGCATACACAGGTGAGGGATTTTAGGGATAATACTAGATCCCCAAGCCCAGATATATGACAGACAAGTGACAGTTAAGCCCTCATGATAGTTAGATACATCTGGGCTCCTCTGTGTCCTGCTGTTCTGTTGCCTTTTCCTGGTCGTGAAATTAAAACCAAACACAGTTTTGGGGAAAAGGGGTTTTTACTTCACTATTTATTTAAGGATCTTTAGGTGAAGCACTTCATCCAGGTGGAATACACTGAAGTGCACCCTGAAATGCACATGGAAATGTACACAGCCACACAGTACATCATGTATGTAATTTATAGGCCTTGCAAATTAACATATCTATCAAAGATTCCTCAGTGAGAGACTTGAATGAATCCTCCATTCTAAGGAATCTCTTCCTTGGATGGGCCTATTTTAGTTTACAGGATGTTCTAGAAAGGACCTTGGTGTCTGGGGCTTTCTGACCCCTGACTGTGAGGTTTCCAGGATGTTTGGTCTCCTGGCCTAAAGGAACAGTGAGTCTTCAGCTAAGTTATCAAACATAAAGAATTACAAGCATATGGGCTAAAAGCACTAAGAACACATCAAAACTATATTAAAGGGTATATAAAAGAGGTATAAAAGAAAGAGGCAAAAAGATCATCCTGACATCAGTATTTTGAACTCCCTTCATTGTAATAACAAGTCCAGTTCACCCATTGTCCACCCCTGACACTGATGCACCGGCAGGCTTATCCTAGCAATATTAGCAACACAGGGGAAAGATATGAGATAGAGTAGGAGAAAACAGCAAGAAGCTAGTTCCCAAACAACTACATGGTGGTGTGCAGATAACCCTGTAATTATCTAATTACTTCATCTCTTAAGTGCAAGCACCATCCTTGCACCTCATCCCAGGCACACTAAACTGTATTCCTGCACAATGGCACCTTTGTGGGAAATCACAACATCTCGACCTTTTGTATCTTGACAACACCAGGCTCACAGGTGCAGCAAACTGGAAATGTCCAAGACCAAAAAGTCAATTTTTCTGTGTTCTGAAGCAAAGGGAGACTGATTGCATCAGTCCTATTTCTATGCTCAAACTCAATCCTGAATTGATCAGGTATTAGCCTTTGGAAGACATCTATATCAGACATGAACAGAACCTGCAGAGCAATAACTATATCANTGGTCTACTTCTCTTGCTCCTCTGTGACATCCTAAACATCAGCACATCCCTAAAGCAGGGAAGTCAATTGCATCAGAAGGCTGATGCGAGATTCTGACCCAGTATCTCCTAGGGAGGCTTGAAAACATTCTTTGATTGTATTCTGACTCAAAAAAAAAATCAAATTACAAATATTTTATGCACAGTTAGACCAGTTTTAAGGGGCAAGGACAAAGGCAAAACATCTGCATATTTCAGAGTTCAGGTATATCTTTCCTTGTGCTACACTTGCAATGTACTGCATGGACACTGATAAGGTGAGGAAAGCTGCCTGCTTTGTTTTGTTGTCTAATGGGAAAGCTTGCTTCACCTGGGAAGATAATTGCTTTTTCCTGGTACCCACACAGTAAACACTTGTAACCACAACACACAGAGCACTCTAATGCATGCAAAAGAGTTGAGGATCCAAAAACTGTACCAAAGAAAAGGCATTTTTTTCTTCACATTCTACCTTCACCTTTGTGCCTCACACTGAGGAAAGATGACTCTGTCCATAATGGGAAGGAAAAAAGACCTTTCCAAGGTCTTACTAATATTTCAGCCATCTGTTTGCCGTTCTACTATTACATCATAGCACACAAAATTATTGGACCATGACCAATGCCTGCCTAGAGATTTTCATATATCACTTGCCTTCTTATTCCCCTGATGAGTAAAGCATAGCAGCCCTATCTTACATCCTTCTTCCATTCTTACATCTTTCCTCCATTCTCTTCCAGCATGTGAACCTTACCATCTACTCCCACAAAAAGCTGCAGCTAGGTCCATCTAGGTGCTGTGGGGGGAATTTCATTTCTGCAGGTTTTCACAGGTATCGATTTAAGCTAACAGATACATATTATCCACTGTAAAAGAAAATTACTGTTTTCATTACTAAGAAAACACTTTCCTGTTGTCAAAAGAAAGCAGAAATGATGTCCTTGCATTAAAAGGCTCTTAGGAAGAAAAAGGTATTGAACTCTTGCTTGCAGCCTATTTCTTATGAGATTTTTTGTTCTTTTGAGAATGAAAAGGCCATACTTCCTTCATACCAGCTGAGATTAAATGGAGCCCGTATCTGGAGAATATATTCACATAGGATGCCTTATTTCAACAGGGCAAATTCCATTTAGCCACAATGCTTTTAAAGGCATGGGATGGGCCCCCATTCCCAGAACCATCTAAAATCATACACATTCAGGCTTTCTTGTGGCTTCTCCAGAAAAGGAAGTCAAGAAGTATAAAAACATGGATTACTCTCACTTAGCCCTTAAAATAGAAGAGAGTTGTGATTATACCAGCGTGGTAAAGAATCTGCCATCATTATTCTATTTTTTTTTTTACGTTGGGGATGTCGACAAACCGCTTCTACCATTTTCATGTTGAAGGTAAGTAACATCTGTGCCTTGTCCCTGATATATACTTACATTCAAGTCCAAGGGAAGATAGAGAGGATATTAAGATGGCTTTGGGAATAAGCCTTGGCCCTAAAAGTGTGTCATATTTCTCCCTCTCCCGTTTCCCCTCATCTAGGCAGTGCTTAAGAGCTGCAGTGCATTGTGAGCCCTTCCAAGCTTTCCTTCCACCATCTGCAGAATGGGACAGCCATGCTTCTCAGGGCAGGGTGAGCAGGCTTCAGCGAGGATATATGGTGTTCTCTTGCAGGTTGAGAGGTGCTACTCCTCAGGTACCACTTCCTCAGGTTCCACCTTTTTTGGAGGCATGGCTGTAAGTCAACACAGTCTACTTCGGAAAGTGTCTCAGTGGAAGCTTGCTGGCTCATGAGAGGGACTGGCAGCCACCCTGAGATGAGGAAAGGAAGCCTGGCTGCTCTATGACATGGATGGGGATGGAGTCTTACCTGTAGTGGTGGGTCACTGTAAGGCAGGTGCACTGAGTGGCTGGTGGTCTGTGGGCTCCTTTCTGATCACCCTGGCTGGACTAGCAAACTGATTTATAACTGATAGTGCCCTGTGAATGAAAGGCCTACTGATACATTGAGGTTTCACTTTGCCATTTACACACTTCCCAATTGGAAGTGTCTGCCGTTGGGTAGCTGAGAGTGTCCTTCGGTCTTTTGCACCTTCTTTCAAATTTCCTCCCAGACCTAAAGATAATCCTGCTGACCTTACAGTGAAGCCCTGGAGATGAAAGGTGTGCCTATGCTAAGAAAACAGAGAAATAAAAATAAACAAAGCACATGAACACCATCACCACCATAACCGCCCCCCTCCCAACTCTATCCATAGAAATAATTAGGTGGAATGAAAGCTCTGTGTTCTCCAGTACCAGACAATTTTGCACAGCTGAGGCACAGCTACAAGTTTGTTCTTAATCATTGTGCTATGAGAAGTGGAAACATTGACATCAGGCTAAGGTTACCCATTAGCATCCTGACCCCTGGATTTATCTCATTCAACTTAGGTGACTTCACACTACAAGCCAAACCTAAGTTAGTTGTCCAGGCTGCCTGAAAAATCAGTGTTCAGAGAAATAACACCTTTCTCTGGGTTATTAATCTCTGGCACCCAACTTGGAATAGACTAACCTGTAGGTACTGAAAGTTAAAGATGAAGAAGGTCCTCAATGTACTGTTGAAAATTTTCTGACAAAATTTTTATTAGCTGAAACAGAAGTCTGGAGAACTGTATTACTTTAATATTACACAGAGTACTCTGGAGCATTGGATTGGTGTACCAAAACTAGACTAAAACCCACAGTCAAATAAAAGGACAAGGGATCCTTCAAACCTGTCTCAATTTGAATAGAATTATTAACTTCTCTTCCTTCTGGGGCCTGATCTGAATTGTCCCAGTTCTTCCATTTACACCAACCTCTGCTGGGATTTTATTACTCATTGGCAGTGTTGCATCTGCTGAGACATGGTTTAAGGATACCAAGAAGTATATAGTAATATTCCTTACATCCTTGCAGAACAGTGATGTGGTAGCAGCATCCAAGAACCAATTCCAACGAAAATCTCCAGACAGATGCTCCTCAACAGTGTAAAATACAGAATGCAGAACACATTCTGAGTGATAGAGTATATTAATAAAAACACTTTGGACAATAAAAATTCTGACATTTCAACAATGTTTTGTCATTACACAAAAAAGCGGTCAACCTGGTTATTAAGAGCTTGAAAAAAAACCCATTCTGCTTAATAAAATCTTTTGTTAGAGAAGTTAATTAAGGTAAAGAAATGCAATCTCGCAATCGTATTCTTCACATCATAAACAGTATAACAGAATAACTGCTGAACTTCTGTAAATCAAATTCTTTTCAGCAAACACACACACATAGAAAGACTAAAGCTAAGCCTATTCTAACAAATTCCACATCATGCTGAAGTTCAGCAAAAATAAGTAGGAAGGAGATTGCAAGCACACCACTAATGCTATCCAGAATGGATATGCAGACTCTGCTATATAGCCAATCAATCTAACATGTAAGAACAGTAGGATAATTAACTTCAAATTAATGGTCAGTAAAGAATTAGGCATACAATGAGCCAACTACTCAGCTATACAAATTGGCACAAATGTAGGGCCTGGTCTGGTCTATGCCTCATAAATCACTGCAATTATAGACAGTAAGACTAGAAAACAGCATCCAAAGGTTGTTTCAGTTACCCCCTGCTCAAAGGTGGAATCATCTATACTGATGTTATTCCTCACAAAAGCTTGTCCAGTCTGTTTCAGAAACACCCAGGAATGTGAACTTTATAATTTCTCAGCAGCCTACTCCTATTCTTAACTGTGAGAATATTTTTTTCTTAATGTTTTATCTAAGTCTTCCCTGCTGCAATGAAACCTTCCTTGTCCTACAAACATGAATCAAGGAAGAGATTATTGCCTTCCATATCACAGCCATATTTTACATATCATTCTGTAGTTTTCTCTCTTTTTCTCTAAGCCATATGAGATATTCTGGTCTTTCTGCATCAGCCATGGTTTATTCATTCTTTTTTCTCTGCCCACTGATCACTGTCACTTAGATCTTAGAGAGGAATTACTACAATTACAGAATATGTGGAAACCACTGCATAGCTAAGTCTCTGCTCTATAAAGGTACAGGCCTTTGAATTGCTAGAAGATTCCCACACATTCTTATTTATTCACACATGGATAAATAAATCTGAGAATCTGGACTTCAGCATCTCCTGATAGCAAGTATCCGTGAATCTCATACTTCTGTTTTTTGAAGATTGAAATTCATCCAGTAAAGGCAACTTTCCATATAAGAGTGAGCTTATTCACAGGAATGTGCACAAAAGGATATAACTCTATTTTTGCCCCAAATAGCATAGAATTTTTTTTTTGTGCTCATATATTCTGATCTGCTTTGATACTCTTCTTTTCGTGAAGGGGTTAGTTTCCTTATTATACACCTTAAAATTCTTTCAAGTAACACATCATGGCCTGCTGACTCTGATGATGAATTTCAACAGGGTGAATTTAATCCTGTAACAACAGACATTTGAATTCTGATCTTTGCTATGTGATAGGAATGTATAATCTCTCATAATCTCAGTCTGTCATAGTGTAGTAGCAAGGAGATTAAAAGAACTTGTTAATTATACTTATTCAATAGTGCGGTGTTAAACCATTGCCTTTGCAGTATCACCCCAATCACTACATTCCCTCAAAAATTGAATTTATTGATTGATTATCTGAATTCTCTTATTGCTAGACATAACTAACTTTCCTTCATGGTTTGTTTTGTTTCTTTGTGTTAGATTTTGCTGCAGCTCTACCAATGAGTTATATCCTTCCTGCTTTAAACAAAGTGATCAAGAAAACTGCTTTGTTCACATCATTGATCTCAGAAATACATCTTGATAGTAATGTCCTGCTTTGATACCCAGGCCACTGTGGATTAGGGGTGAGGGGAGGGGATGTTATAAGCAGTGACTCATAAACACCATTTATTGGCGAAGTTTGTCAGGCCTTATCCTTTTGTTTTACCTGCTGGCTATTGTTCATTGTGTTGCTAACTTTGCACCTCAGTTATCACACAGTTGTACATATTTTAAGATGCTTTTAATAACTCCCATCAATCTCCCTGTATTGACTCAAGTAACTTCATATATCATCCTAACCTCCAGTAATTAAAGTCAGGGTGAATACTTTAAATGCAGCCTGTATTACCTGGTCCTTAAATTAGGTCTGGCTAACTTAATCTTTTAACAGAGCACAGCAATATTAGCTCAGACCCTGAAAACAGTGAACATTTACTCAGATGCAGTGCTTATTCAATTCACAGTTCAGAGTGAGCATACCAGCTCTGTGTGGACTATTATCCAGAGATGTGGATATTCTCTGGTTTATTTCACTTTAGCCAGAGGAGTATCCTCCATTCTGCTCCAGATACTCTTAATTTACCACTATGCATCTAAACTGTCTTTTTTCAGCTCTGATGGAACAAAATCCAAACAAAATGATTCCTATGTTCATGCCCTGATTCCCTTGGGAAACTGGGAGGGGTCCAACTGGGAAAGTGCAAATGTTAGAAGTTATGCATTACACACTTCTAGGTTTCCCATACTAAACAGTGAAGTACTACAAGACTGCAGGAGAAATTTTCTTGTAAGCATAATTTATTCCTCTGTTTTTCTGAGTAGTTTTCTTGTCCATATGATTATTCATTAAGAATGTTTCTCACTGCAAACACCTCAGCACTATTTTCAAATGCCAGTGCATTCCTTTACTATCTTTGCTTGAAACATTCTTTTTATATTCATCTTACCAAGAATAGCACCTGCAGGTACACACCGCCACCCCACCAAAAAAAAAAAGAGAANAATTTTTGAGGCAGAGGGAACCATAGCAAAAGGGTTGTTTCAACCCCATATTGATTCCATTGGTTGGATATCCTTGGCATCTGACCCACAGCTTTAATTAAACTTCAATGTTTAGTTCAAAATGTATGTTCTTAACTTGAAGATTACAAATAAGAGAGAGCCATTACCTTCCTAAATCGTTCAAAATGGTTTTGAACTTTCCAATTCTTAATTTCAGATCATCCACTCGAGATGAAGGCTGCAGGACTGGAATTAATTTTGTCTTACTGTTAGAGTAGAATATGGCCCTGTCATAAAATCAGGCTAATAGGACAACAGAAATAAAAGAAACCAGTTCACTTTCTCCAAAGTATCTTGCACGATATGGGAGAAAAAAGGAGATTTTTTTTACTGTGGAAATTCAGAATTTCCTCTAAATATACTCAGACAGACCTTGAACACAAGTACTTCAGGAGACACTTTACAGATGCAGTGATATTTAACTTGTCAGATGAAGATTCAAGTCAAATACTGAAACCTCCTCAGACGGATGATGGAATTCCAAAGATAATAGATGAATAAAGTATGTTAAGACAACTCGTTACTATTTCTGCCAGCTCAGAATTATTCTCTGCACAGCACTGCTGGCTGCAGTGTCCAATCTACTTTCCAAACCAGTTGCTCGAATTTCTACCACTAGTGGATTGGAGGTGAAGGGAAAAGGGACAATGGAAGTTTTATTCTACATTTCATCAAGGGACATTTTTGTAAATATATTTCAAATTTTCTTCTGGTCGTTTCATGGTATATGTAGAATCATATTCTGGATTCACTGAAGTGTAAACTCAAAAGAGAAGGTAATACCAAAGGTTCTGAAAAGGTTCTGAAAAGGTGAGAGAACTGACCCAGGCAGTGTTTAACCACTGGTGCTCATTGTGTAAGCCCATAGCTTACCCATAAGCATGAGGGGAGTAGAGGCAAGAGTTAAACATCTCTTTCAGTCCCCATCTGCTTTGTTTCTGCCTCTGCCCTTCAGGTTTCTTCTAGTACCTCATCAAGCTCAAAGGCCAATAAGGAAAGGAGAAAAGTCTCTTAGCTTCTCCAAGACATTCTTACTGACTCATAAATAATCCCAGCTTTTGTCTCCTCCCTAGACAATCCCGAGTTTACCGAGCATCATTATGTCTTCTTCAAATCCTTTTTATGAAGAAAGTACTTCAAAGCTTCAGAACTAACACCTAACAGAAGTCTATACTTGAGGATGTAGACCCAAATCTGCCTTTCTTTAAGTGGAGTCTTCTCAAGGTGGGAACTATGGAAGAACTGGGGAAGGGCTGGGATCTTGCAAGGCAAGACCTTTTGGTCCAATATCTTAACAATTCCACCACCTTCCCCAGCATAGGTATTTTTACCAAAGAAATGTTCTGAAACATTAGACTCTGCCTGATTCTCATCAGTTGTTTTTTGTTTGCTATGTGAGCTAGTGCAGATTCATGAATGGCACTGGTGACGAAGCACCTTGACACCTCTGTCCCTGGACACATTTCAGAGAAGCCAGCATGCATTATCTTGTTTTCGCTGCAGATCCTCTGCAGAAAGATTTGTGAACTTACTGGCTCCATCATGTGTCCTCCAGAGAATACTGCAAGGGGAAAAACACTCCTCCAATTGTTCAAGTTTCTAAGCTTAAAAATGAGAACACTCAAGTTTTAAAACAAACCCTTTGAGTTACAAAAGACTGCAATGCCTCTGATGACTACACCTGCCTGGCTGGGAATGAATAGGCACACCTGTTCTTCACGATAAGAAAATCAACCAAAGTAAACAGACTACCTTTTGTTTTAGTGTTGTACTGTCAAAGCTGAACTAGAATTTTTTAAACTTGCCAGTATTTTAGAACAACAATGGTTTTAGTTAGCAGATTGAATCGTGGCTGCTACAATCAGCATCAAGCTTGACTCTGGTTCTTTTAAATTAGCTTGCTATGGTTTTGTGCAAGTCACATAATTTTCTTCTTCTACTTCACTGCTGTCGGCACTTTGTTGTCCAGGATAATCAAGTTTGATGATATATATGTGCAGGTCATGATAGAGATTTAGAAGTTCTTGAAGGAAATCCAAATGCTCCCCAGTAAATCAATAATATTATTAAAATACCATGTACTCAATTAAACAATTAATTAATATTTCTTACAGATGTTTATGCAAGAGAAGTAGAATCACTGACTCTTTTTGTGAGACATCCTTCAAGTGCTACGGTCTTCGCTGAAAGATAAAGTACAGAAGGTGATTATGATACTTAGAACTATGTTGTTCAGAATGTTCACTAGCTGCCATTTCTGCTTGGTGTAATACAGTTAATGTAGCATCCTACAGGCAGCACATTTATTAACTACTGTGTGAAGGCAATTAATTAAATGCAGGAGTCAGCTGAATAAATGGACAATGTCAACAAATGTATATGTATACATCCAAGTTAGTCCCCCTAGACTGTCTTTGTAGTCACAGAAAAGAAAGCATCTTTTGGAAGTGGTCCATCCTGATCTGAGACAACCAACCAAGCTATATCACATAAAGTACAGTCTAAAACTTCCTTCCCACATCTCTCCAATAACTAGAAAAGGAGCTGCAATGATTAGTCAAACTGCAAACATTGAGACTGTTGTTTTCTAAAGACGGGCGAAGTGAAATCTACATCAAAAGCTGGGATATGTATACACATAGGAACTCGATTCACAGTTCTACCAGAAAAGTATCAGGTGGTCTTTAATAATTTGCTCCATTTCTTCATTTACATGAAGGTGATAATGAGATTTATTCATTAAGAAGACTTTTTCAGAACTAAGGTGGGGGAAATGTTTCATCTCAAGCAATAGTATGATGACAGGGAAGTGCCATTTTCACTTCTCTTCTGAAAATGTCTGCTTTGGTTTCAACCACATGTGTCAAAGATGAAATACTCACTGCAGTGACTTCTTATCAGGTTAACTCTTCTCTGTGAAAATTTCCAGTTTAATCATACTAAATAAATTACCTCTGAAAATATTAAAAATTGTGACCCATATAATATCGTCAAAATTACTTACTTTCTTTGTGCCAACCAGTAAGTAATGCTTTTTCATAGCATGGCTCCTTTCAGCATAACACATGTATAACAAATAAAAGGCTGGATCTAAAGGAAATGTATCAATGCTAATTGGAGGTGTAACATCATTTTTAACCCTTCCCAACAAAACCCTCCTAATTTTGTATTCACTGAGTAACACAATGAAGTACAGCAAGAATGAAAGAAGGGAAACATAGAACTTCTTCCATGACCTTGAGCCAGACCTAAAGGTATCCTGTCTTCTGAGTGTGAAAATTAAAGCATGAAGTTTAGAATGTGTACTAACTGGAGCACTAACAGAGATTAGTTTGTCCCTGCTGAACTTAAGTACAAAAGAATACTTAAATAAGTATAACAGGATTTTACTCTAGACACACTTCATACAACTCTCTTAAAAGCCATTATACCAGTAAAACATATTCTTGATTCTGATAGTTTCTGTGGCTGTCTCACTGTAAACAAGGTCGCTCATTTCAGGTGGTAAAAGCTGCCACCCAAAATCTAGAACTGTCTGTATGTGAGATGTGTGAGACTCCAGAATATTGTCTGTTTTGGGCATGGGACTGGCTCAGAAGACACATTATACAAGCACTGCACTAAATGAATGAATGAAATGCTTTCATTCTTAAGCCATCACAAAGGTTTGGTTGCTAATAAACTACATAACACTGGAGCAGCCAGTCTCAAACTTAAATAGAATACTGGCTGCTTTTCATCTAAGGGATGGTGCAGGAACTTGAGGAGATGGATTAGTATACAAGGAAGAAAAGAATTCACGCTGAGCTGATCCAGCTGGAAACTACACCAAGTAGAAAATTCCAGGCTGAGTGGATAGCAAATCTCCAATTATATGTGGGTTTTGTTTGCTCGAATTTTTTTGTCTTGGTTTTAGTTAGAAAGTATCTACACTGGAAATAACATCTTCTGCTTGAAATACACCACTTTTATTTTAGTTCTTGTTAGGACAGATTTTTGCATGATATAATTCTGGTCAAAAATAGAATGGAAGAAAAGAAAATTAATTTATATTAGGTAGTCACCGTGCAACCAAGGTACTCCTCTTAAATATGGGAGACTCAAGTCTCCCACTGTACTCTTTTTGAATCTTCTTCAACTCAGATGAGCTGATTGCTTAAATTTTGGTTACATTCTGGGATTAAGTGAAGACAGCTATGAAAAATAGGAAAAATCTCAGTAATCTGTAGGAAAAGCACTTCTGAGTCAGGTTTTGGAGGGTGCCAATAATCCTATAATGATAAAACAGCAGGATTAAGTTTTCACTGAGTCTACAGTGCACCCAAATTTTCCTGAGTAAGTCAAAACCTCTGCTCTTTCACATGTCAGGACTACCAGCCCACTCACTTACTTGAGCTAAAAGATATTAATCCTGATAGATGCTGGGACGTGGAGGCATTGCTTTGTAGTGGGGGATATGTATGTGTGTCCCTTTGCAGAATCAGATCATCCCATCAGTATTATCTTCTCTCATAAATTGCTTAGTCCTATGGTAATTTCTAACCTTTCCCCAGAACTAGGGAAGAGTTAAAGAACTGCAATCTTTTTGCATCCTTATGGGATCCACATTCTCACACATTTTCAGCTATAATATGGATGTTTTCACCTCCTCACCTTGCACCTAAAAAAATCTGGATGGACAATAAATAATTAAATTTTGTGCATTAAATTGAGTTTAAGCCTTTTAATGCCGTTTGACTGTTCAAAAACCTCACTGTAATTGCCTTTGGTAATTGAGTTCAATTCTTTTTTTTTTTGCTTAGAACTAAAACTATAGGTTGAGTGACTAGTGAAAAAAATTCATAAGTGTAAGAGATGAAAAACATCCTTCTTCATATGTCATAATAAGCAAATTTTTGGGCGGTGTCTGACTTTAACAAAGTCTGACTTTAACAAAGTAAATAATGATTCTGTCCCAGTTTTTATGTTTTCACAGTAACTTTTAAAATGTGTTTTGAAAAGTGACTACATGGTAGGGAGATGTATAAAATATGTGCATTATTATTATTACTAATACTATATTACTGAATAGATTTTATCTGTGCTTAGACTGGAAATAAAATTAGAAATCCTCCACCAAGGGAAAAATAGAGAAGAATGAAGGAACAAAAGAGCTGTGTTTTATCCAGGCATGCAAAGAGTAAACCACACTCCATTTTCACAATACTCTCCTCTGAGAGCCCATTGTCATGTTTGTGCTCACGTGCTGGTTTCCATCAGATACTTCTGGAGACACACTACACTTAACATCCATACATAAAAGGCCACTAAAGCATAAAGAGCAATAAGGAGCTTACCAGGCAGTTACAGAACACAAATATCACAGCTTGTGTATCAGAGAAATGAAATGGTGAGCATTTGGTCTAAGCATAAGCATTGGTAGTTCAGAATTGGTTTTCCTGCCTTTTATGAATGTTGCGACTTCTAAATAGTAAGACCAGACCAAATAGTTCACCAGGTAATCAGAGTTGTGCAGTGGCTCTGGACAAATCTGCAGGAGTTCACATATATTCCAAGAAGCAGCCCTGAGCCTCAGTATCAAAGATTTATTAAGAGATAAGAGAGTCCCCAAGGGTGGCAATGACATTTTTCCTAAAGCTCTTGTGGCAACTTGTACAGATATCAACATATACACAGTAGAAAGATTGCCCCCAAATTCAGCCTGGACTGGCTGGTCCTTTGGAAAGGGAAAAAGGTAGAGAAGCTTCTTCATCCCTGGCATCTTTACCACCTTCTTTTAGAAGCCTTGTCCTTGGCAGGAGCACTTGAGCTGACCTACATGCCTTCGCCGTGTGTTCAGTCAGAGTGAGAGCCCCCTGCTTTGGCCACAGCTAGGCTGGCAACCCAGCTCTGCTTTGGAGCTCACCTCAGGGTTCATGTCTGCCCTGGGGTCACCTGGGATCTCAGTCACACCAAATCTCAGCTCCTTTTACTGACCCAAAAGGGACCGAGGGATGAGAGAGCCTAGAAAAGGTTTGAAGTAAGGAAGTAAAAGTTATCTAACATTTAAATCCAGCATTTAAGCCCAGAGGTGACATGCAATGCAAATGCTGCTATAATATTGTGTATCCTAAGATATGGCTTGTTTGGTGCTAGTCCAACTCTACTAGGTTTTGACACCAATGGTGTTTAGACATATGCAAATAAATGTTTACTGATAGAGTAATTAGAATTACTACAGCTGTAGAAGAGTAAAGAAAGTATGAAAGCCTTTTTGCAAGCCATTAAAAGGTCACTAATTTTGTCTATCTTTCCCCAGTCTATTAGCTGGCATAATAAAAAGCAGTGTCGGCATCCACAGACTTTATAACACTTTGCACATGCACATTAATCTACATCTAATAGCAAAACCCTAAAATAAACTGTTGATGAACCTTTATATCCTTGTAAAACTGCTCTAAAATGCTCCCATAGTACTTTAAAGCCAAAGAGTTAAAGAGGTACCACATTCACTACTTTGAGTCTATCGTTGCAAAAACACTCACAGAGGCTGGACAAAATAATTTTCACTTCCAAGGTGATAAATTGATAATATGACTGCAAACAGCTCACAAATATTGAATTCTCCTTCCAAAATAGATGACTGCCTAAAGATGTGATTAAGTCCAAAGGATATCAGTTTCTTCATAAGTATTCATTATTGAAAAGTAAGGAGCAAAATATAAATACATGGTCAGCAACATATTTTCTAAATGTGTGCCCATTTCATTTAATTATTTGATTTTTTGTTGATTTATTCTTTTTAATGGAAAACAAATCACGGTAGAAAGTCAGTACATTTCACACTTTCTGTCAGAAAATCACATCTTTCCTTTTTTATGTTGCACAGTACTTCATTCATCATCGATTTAGGTATTTTTCTGTTACAGTCTTTAAAAGTTGACAAAGAAGAGATATCTTGTTTAGGGAAAAGTGAAACACTACATTCAATTTCTTTTTTATTAAAAAGTTTCAACAGGTTTTCACTGCATTTTATTGTGGAATTTGTTATTGTTGCTGTATTTTCATGTTAAACTATCCAGGTTTGTTGGGAAATTTCTAAATCTTTAATAGTAGTTCCAATGACATTACTTTATAAAATTTAAAAAAAATAACTTGGAATGCCATCTTAAATTACATAAACCCAGGGGTCTAAAGCAATATCATATTTGATAGTTCAGAGGTTGTCTAGGTTAGAGATAATTCATTTGACCACAATATCAAACAGTCTTAGGATTTCAATAACATAAAAATATGGTTTTTAGGTGTCTAAACCTTCATTTCACTGTTTAAATTTCTTTAGAGGAGTTGGAAAATCTCTTAGAGATTATCAATGTGAATCAAGTTGGTTAAAGGAAAATGGCATTCTATTTTTATTGAGGTTTTAAGATTTTCCAGTTGGCTTATAATTAAAATGAAAAGCAGAAGTGCTTTGTTCAGAGCAAATTTCAAAACAATTAGCATAAAAAGAAGTGAAAGATGTTTCTAGTGAAATGAAACATTTTAACATTTGAAGTGAATTTCGTATTTCACGATGTTGTTAATGAATCATAGTGATGTTGTAAGACAAAATATTTTTATTTGGATAAACATTTTTAAAAGTTCTCTGATCAGATTAATAAAAAATTGGGAAAATAGCAGAACTGGTGTCTTTTTTCATATTAAAATATATATTTCAGATTTTTGTGTGTGTGAAGAGGTTTTCAGTAGTTCTGCTGCCTAACTTTCAGGCACAAACAGCATCTAGCATCATCTTTTTACACTGGAGAAACAGGGCTCTGCGTAAACAGCCTTTTCAGTGGTGATAGCTTTTCTACCTTAACCATTTGGAGCAGAAGGATATTTAGAATTCCTCTTTACCCTAAAAAATCAGATAAAAATTACACAGGTATCTTCTTCGGATTATACAGAAAATGTCTTCAAAGTGTGACACAGAGTAGTTAAAATATCTTAAATATTATCAGTTTTACAGATTTGCAAAGCCAACGGCTGCAAGTGAAGGAAGGAAGAAGTCACTTGAGAGATTCTCAGCTTGAGAAGCCTACTAATCTCTTCAGGTTGAACCACAACCTTGTGCCTACCAGCAATGAGGAAGTATCATTTTCAAGGGCACCGTGAAGGACAGAATACTGAAGGGCAGGTTGAGGGATTCCAACAACTTTAAAGAGACAAGAAATGATCAGCAATCCTTTCCTTCCACACGTTTCTCCTCTGTATGCCAGGCACCTCGCTTGGAATGCAAAAGACCTTAGAGGTGAGACTTCTGGATAGACACCAAGGGTTATAAACCTTGCAGTTAGAAGAGTTTTCAATTAAGCACTGCCTTCGCCTCCAATACCTGGCCTTTTGTTTATTTTTAAGAACAATTCTAATCTATGAAATGAAAATTAGTTACAGTGCAAGTGTTTGGAGTGTTTTTGGTTTGTTTTTTTTTCAGGAGCATGTCTGCTTTCACAAAAAACAAGTATTATGAAGAAAAATAGATACAAAAGAAGTAATCTGGCATGCGTTTTTCTGGTCTGAAGGACTAAAAACAGCTACATATTTAAACCATATTCTAAATTAGAGGTAAAAAATAAAAATATTAGGAAGTAAAATGAGAGTTTGAAATTGAATATTGATTTAAAAGGAGAAATAATTTAAGATTTATAGAAAATAAAAAAAAATAATTACTTTTCCACTGTTATGTAGTTATCTATTTAACCCACTATACACTAATCATTATGCAAAGTGAAACTTCCTTAATACATAAAAAACATCATGAAAAATGTTATTGTTTCAGCAATTTCCTTGTTCACAAAGGTTAAAAAACCTAACCCCTCACCCAAAAAAATCCTAACAACCAAAAAATCCCTAAACCACACCAAAAAACCCAAGAAAGCCCACCTTTGGCTAAAATTATGAAACTCAGGCATTATATAAGAGCTACCATAGTCTGGCCTCCCATCCTCAGTGCTCTGTATGTGGGGATTTGTTTCTCTGAATAGAATTGAAAGATTTTTGTTACTCCATATTTCTACCCAGGACAACAGGAGAAATTCTGCACATAGACCAGATTCAATATATTTTAAGATTAAAGATGCCATGCTCTGGGCAAGTCTCCTTGGATTTTCTTCTGTATTATTATTTGGAAACACTTCTTTGCCCCAGTATAGACAGAAAGCCATAGAAACTGAATGGTGTTTTTCAAATACTCTGTGACATGCAGATTCACGCCAAACACTGCACCTCAGTTGTGATTCTCCATGTAATATCCCTTTTCATTGTACCATATTATACAATTTATGTCTACATTTTCTTTTCTCCCAGATTGTCTTGAGCTTGATGCTTTTCCTGCGCCACCAAAATTGAAGCAAGTTATTAATATTACACCTGCTCTAGGTATCCATTAATGAATATTGTTGAAAGAATTCCATGATTAGGCAGCAGCACATCTCCATTTTCCTTACACTTTGACCCGTTTGGTTCACAACCTTTTGGTAAGTCCCAGGCACAGAAGGACACTGGGCTAAAGGAGAGCTGGGAGTGTCTGTAATTTAAGCCATGGCAGCTGGCACCACCTTACATGTTAAATTAAAGTAATTTGCAGTTATGCATCAGCAGATCCAAAGGCAGAATCTGGCCCTGAAAAACAATAATTTTGAGAGGTAGAGGATGCCATCTGCAATTGTTTCCTTGTCTTAAAGACAGAGAGACATTCTGCTTTCCCAGCAATTTGTGTCTTTATGAAAGACATCAGCACTAGATACATCAAACTGCATTCACTCCAAGCACCCCTGGATAACTTGCTTATTTCCACAGCTTCCCGGCTGACTTGCTGGAGAAAGTCTGCCAGCCCAGCCTGTTCAATAGCCATCTCTGTGAGTCATAACACAGCAGCTCCAGATGGAAGACAGGGCAAACATCTCCCTCCAGAGTTATCACCAGCTCAGTTCCCATCAATCAACCAGCAGCTGGGATTGAAGAAACATTCCTGCTCTGCTTGGCTCCCTCATGCCAAAGATTCAGCACGTTAGAGCTGTGCTTTCTCTCACATCCAGTCCTTGGGGGTGAAAAAGCCTGAAGACTGTCACAGATTTCCTGTGTGGCTACTCAGCCTACCACCTTCAAACATCGTGTCAAACTTAGCGTACAAAAGAGATTTTGTCTTATCACTTTGATTTGGTGTTTTTAATTCAAGGAATGAAGCTTCCTGGCTTTCAGGTGAGATCTTGTCAGTCTCACCTCCATCCAAGGGACAGAGGAATATTACATGTATCATTCTAACAGCACGGGAGTGAGTGATCAGCAAGCCAAAGGCACGTCTGGGTTAACATGTGGGAAGCATGCACACTGAGTAAATGTGACTGCTCATGCCCATTCTGCAGTTGGTAGAAGTGGTAGGAGTTGGCTTGTGAACGGCGATAATGGTGGGAATCCAGTTTTTGCTCTGTAGTAGCAGACGTGGCAGGAGGTGGCAGTTCCTTGAGCCAAGACAAAAATGGAGAGTGAGCAGTTGGAGCACTCCAGCAGCAGAATTTTGGCACGAGGCTTCACACAAATGCTGCCTCTTTCCAGGGTGACCTGCTGCGCAGTGCTCTCAGCCATCACCTGCGTGTGGGGAGGGCAGCAGAGGCTGGTACCTTGGGGGATACAAAAGAAATAAAACTGGGTGGAAAAAAAATACACAGAGTGAATAGTATCTGCTGATGTGTTACAAGCATGAGCTGCAAACACCAGAGGGTATTTCTCTGCTCAGAATTACCTGGGCTGGACTAGATTTCCTGGAAGTTAATAGCCCCTCATTCCCAAATTAGGATGTTTGCTTTTACAGGAGACGATGGACTTACCTAAGTGAGAAAAGGGACCTGGTCTGCAGGTCTGACTGCTCTTTTCAGAAAGGACATTCGGTGCCCCAAATTTGCCCCTCCATGCCATAAGCAGGCCTAAAAGTCTGAAGTCTTCTTTTGGAGCATTTAAAAAAAATAAACCCCGGATTTTCTGGCCATGCATTCAATAACAAGAGGGAGCTGAAACAAATTTACACCACAAAATTTAGTGTCCATTCTAGGGGCGTCTATTTCATAAAAATTCAATCAGACACATAGTTCTGAATCTTACCTTTGTCTAACTATGCAAAGGTGTTATTTTCCTTTGCCTGGACAAAGTGGGCAGCATAACTCTGCATTATTTTAAATGTATTCATCTGTTAAAAATTTGACTCGAATACTATTGGCATTGTATATCTGAGTTAAAAAGAAATGGTGAGCAGATAAAAAGAAAATCATACGCTGCAGGACAGAGAGGAGAAAAAAAAGTCAGCCCAAGAGAGACAAAAACAGTAAAAAAAGGAATTCAGCTGGGAAATGAAATCGTACCATATACAAATTATATATGGAAAGAGAGAGAGAAGGAAACCTACTTCTGTAGGCTGGCCTTTTGTGAGCATCACTTTTATGCCTAGCTTCTGTATAGGTAGCACACTTTGCTTTTGCAGAAATCCTGCATTAGGAACAGAAGCTTGAATCACCTATAGGGAAAAAGAGAAAGGCCATAGGGCTAAATCATAGGAGTCAGAGATTTGAAACATTGAGCTAGAGGTACAAAGCCAAAAAATACAGTGACAAATTCATGAATTCTACATAGTTGCTCCATTCAACATAAGGTATTGTTCGCTGTCTCTAGTCCTGGGAGATATTTTATTCACCTGGAAAATTGCTTTCAGTCTGTCCAAAATACTATTTTACTTCTAAGATATAGGGATGTCATTAGATAGAGGGCATCTGACATTGCCGTAGGGCTTCTCAATTGAAAAAATGCTCTGTCAGATAAGGGAATTTGGCACCATTGTATTGTTACTATCTACTGAAGCTAAATAAAAAATTACACCTTCTTTGCACCTCTGGTACTTTGGAGTCTCCAGGGAAATCAGGCCGATCACAACCAATTTAAGATTCCAAATTGTCAATTAGAAGAAAAAGGAGTTTTCAACATTTTAAGTTGGGCAAGTGGATGACTCCCCAGTTTTAGCCAAAGGAGTGAAATAGCAAAGAAGCCCAGTTGGACTCTAACTCTTTTTCTGATTTCCCATAGTAGCAGTGAACAGATCTTTTGTAGCCTATTGAAAAGAATATGTAAGATTTTAATATGCCCTGTTCCATCCTCGTCTCCCTTTTTCCCAAGCTCATAATCACTGGAAACTTGTGTGCAACTCAGTGATAAAGCAGGCTTGTTTGTAGTTTAGAAAAATGTGTCTGTTTCCTTAGAACAGTGTTCTGCTCATTCTTAAGCTTTCTTCTCTCAACCCACCTATCACAATTCAAAAATGTCATGTTAATGTTTTATAGGCAGACTCCTTCTGGATTCTTCTTAGAAACAGCAGTGTCCTTGAATAATTTATACCAGTCTGTTTCTGCTCTACTTTCTTCCTGCACTTCAGTAAGCTTCCATGAAGGAGGGGGAGATGTAAGCAACTGCTAACATGAGTCTGCCTCTACATCCAGCATTTGTCTTCTATTATCCCCATCCCCCCGCTGCATCAAGAAAGGCAGGAAAGGAAATTCTTCTCTCAGAAGTGTTAAAGGTTGAATCCAAGTTCAAGACTAGCAAAGTTTTCCACAGCTACAAGGATCACAGCAGGTAAAGTCAAGTTGAGCAAATACCTACATGTCAATAGCATGTGTGGCATCATAACTGAAAGAGGATTTAGTGAAATTTGAGGTAAGGAGGGAGTTTGACCTTGCAGGGGTCTCCACACAGGGTTTTACACTGCCTCCCGAACTGTTCTATAACTTCAATTGTTTATGCCTTTGCTGGAGAAAATTTAAAAACAAAGCAAAGCAAAATCAAACCACACACATACACAGCTCACAATCACACACCTACCACCTCAGAAAAATAAAGAAAATAAATGCAACCTGCAAAGACTGCAGAACTGCTGGAGAGTCACTTTTTAATCTGAAACACAGAGCAGAGCAGGCACCAAGGTGAGGGCCAGGCTGGAAAACCACTACTCTGAAGGAATGAACTTCCTGGTAGCATTTTCCACAAGTATGAAAACTAGAACTACATTATTATTTTGTAGCTTGCTACTCATCACAGTAGAAACCAAGTGGTTGATGTTAGTAGATGCTGTGAGATGTGGGTCTACCCCAGCTCTGCCCTGTGCCAAAGAGCCCAGGGACAGAAGTGACTGTTCCTACAACCACAGCTCATCCCTGCACTCACTACAGACCCTGTACTGAAGGCTTGCTGATGTCATGCACCACATAAACTTTGAAAAAACCTTTTATAAATTTTATGCCAGTACTACTACCTCCTATTCCAACACAAAGAAAGGCAGTCAAACTAGCAAAGGAATTTGTGCCTTAAAAAAAAAAAAAATTGATGGCTTTCTTTGAATTATTTTTTTCTAGCCAAAATAAAGGACATCTAAATCCTACTGGACTCACATAGTGTCACAAGGAGACCCAGTCTTTTAGCCTTATTATTTTGGAAACACCCAGAGGAGGACTCCAGGTATTTAGCTGTCAAGTTCTTGACTGCAATGCTGGTCTTTAGACACGAACATTTATCCCCATAGGCATTCTCCCTCTTTGCTTGTCTTTTAATCCTACCTTCACCCACTTAAGACAGACAAATTGTTTTCAGTGGCTTTCACTGTATATCATAGTAAGTCTGTGTTTTGTACAGGCCATTCCTCACCCATTAGCTGAATCCAGTAGCAGCATCTGCAGTAACACAGAGTAAAAACAGCACTCAGCAGAACACCTGCAGGGTGAGCTCCAAGTTACCTGGGATGGGTAAGAAACAATGGCATTTTGAGAGCTAGCTCAAAATGCCACTCAAGAGACTATAAACCTTTCATCTTCTGCTTTTGAAACCAAAATCCCGAACATGGATGACCAGGTGATAAAGCCTTCACCTTATCAGTTTCTCAAAAGTACAGAGAATATATATCTTCATTGCAATTGCTGAAACTTATGCTAACCTACCAGATATAACTTCACCAGCTAGTGCAGGGGTTGCTAACAGCAAGGCCAAATCATCACAAAGTTGCAGAGACTGACTTGGTAATACATTTTCCCAGCTTTCTAAGGGAGGCTGGTAATGGGTTCTAATTTTCTATAACTATTTTGTAATGGTACCAAGTTACCTTGTGATGTAAAGCCTTCTCTATTATATCCACAGAGAATGAAGTTACACCTTTGCCTGCAGCAAGGAAATACCATAGTGAAAATTGTTATTTCTTAATTTCAAAAAGCCTCTGTGAAGTGCCAGAAGGTTTCTAAGCTGCTTTCAAAGCCACAGGAATGTATTCATGTAGAGAGTATGCAACAGTAAATTTTAATTTTAGAAGGACAGAAGTTTAATTTTGCTAATAAAATATAAAAGATAATAAAGTAAGGGGTCAGATGTTTGTAGCCTTAAGAAACAGCACTATTATGATTTAGATATCCGTCATAAGTCAACTCCAAATCAATATTTGACACTTGCACTATATTTAAATTATATTGCTCTAAAGTACATTAAGAATTCAGTGTTCAGAGTACAGTATTCCACAGATCAGGCTAAAGGAGGACCAATATAATAAACAACTTATAATTGTAAGTATGCTTCCCACAATGATGTTCCAAAATCCATCTTAAATAAATAATTTTTAATATCTCACTGTAAGTCCTAATTTAGTTATATGAAGAATTAAAAAAATAAAATATGGTTATTCTCTGATACTCTGGATGTTTTATCTCTGCCCTTAAGAATCATTTCACATGATAACTGATAGCTGGAGCCACATTTCTTACACCAAGGGTGATTAAGAAAAACACAATTATTTTAGAGTTTTGGGACCTTCAAGAGGATATGATATGCACTTATCAGACCTCCAGAAGCCACAAGCATATGAAACCTCTTATAATGCCTCATATGAGACAGGGATTAGCAAATACCCTTCCTTTATTAGCATGACAATTGATTAGAAGAAATCACAGCCACATTGCATGGTCCTGAAATGGAGAGGGTAAGTGTTTTCAGGAGATAGACATGCGGAGATACAAACGTATACTGCTGCAGTGCCAGGATGGGGAGAGCTGTTGGATCACCCTGAAGCTCTTTCATCTTACCAGCGACCCCCTGACCCTACCCAGCAATCTGTGGCATTACTGGGATATACAGGGCTAAAGCTACAAGCTGGATGGGAAATGAGCTTGGCATGGGAGAGCTTCCAACTTTTATCTAATTCAGTCAGTTTGACACTAAAAAGTTTCACTTGCCAAGCTGAATTAAAATAAGCTAGAAATTCTAGGCAATAATAATGGCTTTGGTTAGCACCAGCATTTCCTGAGAGAGAAAAAACCCCAAACTTTAGGAACATCCAAGTGTAAAGGATAAAATGAAATATCCTTACAAACCTGAAGATTTAAATGGATAACTGATTCAAAACCCAATTAATTTATTGCTCTGAACTTTCTGCTTCCTTGTTCATCTCTTATTTATATTCTCTTGAGAAACTATGCTAACTTACCTAGGTGTTTATCTCCTGCTGCTGATACAGAAAGTCGCTGGCTGTAGGATTGGGTCTTCTGCTGCAACCTGAGATCTTATTAAGTCTCTCAAAGATCATGGGAAAGCAGCTGAGCAGGGTAAAAGCACTTTTCAAAACAAAGCCTTTCCCTGCAGAACTTTGTCTTGGTTGTGTGCGAGCTCCAAAATGCACCAGTGTTATTTCAGAAATCAGATGTCTCATCCACATCAAAAGTCAGAATGATCCCAGTCAGGAACAGCTGTTTTCACATGCCATAGCCAGATGACAGCAGCTACTGAAGGCAGACAGCTGAAGCTAGTTGGGATATTCCTACACACATCCACAGTGTGCAAACAAATACTTAAAATTTGTCACCAGTGTTTGCCTTACAGGATTGTAAGGCAGAAGTTTTCTTAAAGGTAATTGACAGTGGTGAAATTTCCTCTCAGTTTTGGTCTCCAGTGTGTGTGTTTTACTTTTGAGGCAAACAGCTTAGGAGCCAGACCCTCTCGTAGTCACAGTACAGATAGAAAAAGAGATTGCCAGCCCTCTCTGCAACCAGCCATGTTTGCAGATTTATGCTTTACTAACACCTTGAATTAGAGTCATCTCTGTACCACTGATTTTTCCTACGCTACAAATTTAGTCCATTTTCTATTTCTAGTTGCACAGGAAAATGCCAGATAATATTAAGACCCTGACATCAGGAATTTAGGGAAGCCTCACAATGTCTTGTGTCCCACCATCAATGAGTTTCTCGTTCCATCACCCCTTTCCTAAAGAAACAGGCCTTTGTTTCTCTTTCAGGGACGGCTGTTGTGAATTTTGTAAAGTAGCAGCTCTCATACCTAATTTCTTCCAAATTTCAGTACATTATTAATCTGACTAGAGTAGTGTTATTCGTTCATAGTTGAGGGCTCCCTAAGATTTGCCTTGAGTCATTCCTCATCAGCTCCAAAGGCAGTCTGTCAGCTGCAATAGGAGTTTCTGTTATTAGCATAATCCAAAGTGTGTGTGCATGGCAGAAGGACAGTTAAATAAATCAGGGAAGACTTCTGGGATTCTAACTTGTTACTGCATGTCTCTCTTTCCATAACTGACCTGGTATCTGGCAGAGATGATTCTATGGATGAGAGCCAGCTTGCTAAGGACACAGCCAATGCTGATGGTGGAAGAGAAGACATTTATTATCAAAGTGTCATGGTAAGAGTGTGGCTTCAGGTGACATTGCTGACTTTGGAGGACTGGTGCCTATGTTTAGAAGACGAGGTAAAAAGAACAATGAAATCTACACTTTTCAAACTTTTGATTTTGGTGCAAATTAATCCAGAGCTAAGGGTTCTTCCATTCCAGAACAACATAGAAGTTCAGATTTCATTCTTCTGGCTTCTGAGAGGGCTATGGAACTAAGATGCTGGTGATGACACGGAGAAGACAGGTATTTCTTATAAGAAGCTGCCTCAGAGAAAGAAAAAACACCAAATGCTTTGTGTTCCATTTTCGGTCATTTTAAACATTTAGCAGAGTAATAGGGCACTTTGGACTATGAGAGGGTTTTGATATTTGCAAATGTAAATAAATAGATCATAGCATAAAAACATCCAAGTAAATGTTATTTAAATATCAAGAACAGAAAAAAAGTTGTGAGAGGGGAAAAAAATGTTGCAGGCAATGAAACTCATTATGACCAACAGCAGAAATTTTGGAATCTTTAGATATTCTTTTAAGCAGAGAGGTATAACTGTCCAGCTAGAGAGAAACAGAAAATGGGTTTGATATTGCTGCATGTATATATTTGAATTCTCTAGTATATTAAAACACAATTCAAATCAGTATGCTCAGATAGTTATATCAAATTAATTAAAGAACAAGAATGCAATGCAATATGCTTTCCTTTAATAGTGTAAATAGCATAATCAACTTATTCCAAGCATTTGTTACAAATTCAATAGCAGTTTTCTGAAATGCTCAATTTCTTTGCTCTGAAATGTTCACCATTGTCTTTTCTAAAGACATGAACAATTATGAAAGTATAAAAAACCGTCCCCATCTCTCTTTTGTTTTGTTTTGGTTTGTTTTTTTTTAATGTAGTTTTAGGAATAATCTTTAAGTCTCAACTTTTTTTTTTTCCTTTGCTTTAGAAAAAGAACAGAAAAAAACCTCTTTATCTCTCAGCATAAATAAAGAGTTTTTTTCACTCAGTGGCAATTCTAATCTTCCTGTGATTATATTGGTAAAGAAATGAGGGAAGGGAAAAGAAATCAAGATGTTGTATATCTGTCTTCTCCATATCTGCTTAATTTTGGAGAATTCATTTTGTTGAAAATAGTGGTGGGAACCAAGGTACAATTTCTATCATGGCATTCAATTCCAGTGATATTGAGATCCAGAAATTGGCTAAAATTCATTTCTAGGCTACTGAATGCTTCAAACATACATTTTAATTTTCTCTATGCCAAACTAAGGCCAGACTGAATTCTTCAGCCCAATATAGCTGTGAAGATTAAAATGCCAAGTACTTTTCAGTGATTTCCCCAGCTTGCTCATACATGCCATTGATTTTTTTTTTCTTTTGTGTTAGTCTTTCCTGAGAAGCCTGAGACTGAAAAAATAATTTACATGGGCCTGCTAATAGTAAGCGTGGATAGAATTAAGTCTTTTTTCATAGACCCCAGTTCAGTATTTTGTCCAAGCACAGACAGAGTTCTTCTGAGCAAACTTTTACAGCAGTGACCGAGGCATTCACTTGCCCAGATGTTGTTGTCACAGAATGGAAGCCACACAGCTTTCCATAAAAATATACCACACATTTGTATCTCCTGGAGCGCAGGGGCACTCCAGGAGATACAAAATGCAGCATTTTTCTCTGCTCCAAGATCCATACACTACAAGTAGCTGGCCAGTCACAGTGGCTGGGGGGCACCGAGTGGGCATTTTGCTACAGCACTTTTCAAAGGCATGAAACAGAAGCATGTAGGAGAGAGAGCATAAGGAGCAATCACTTGAATAAGTCATGTGCTCCATTTCTATGTGCTGATAATTTGTTGTGTCTGAGCCACCACAAAATAATGCACTCGGCTGGTTGAGTTCCTGGTTTGCTGTAAGTTACAAATGCACACAAAGAAAATTTCTGCTCATAGTCAAGTAATTCAGAGAGCAAGCATGGGATACAATGGACAGAAAAAGAAAGCAATACAAGAGGTTGAAGATTCCCTGTTACCCTATCACATTTAATATCCCTGCATATGTTCTTGAATGCAGATTAAGTGAACAATGTTCTCCAACAGAAGTAAAAAAATAAATATCAGGGACTCACTGATGCTTACTGCTCAATTGCATTGTTCTATAACTTTCTGAGGAATGGAGAATTTAAGAAAAATAGAGGTTCTTTCTTTATGGTTGGACATTTTTAAGTTATCATTTGTAAAGCCACATAAAATGATTTAGTTGTCAAAGAATAACTGAATTACATAAATAAAACATTACATAAAAGACATCTCAGCACAATTTATGTGAAGTGAATTTCACAAGGACCAGTCTATTGTAGAAAATTCAACTTATCTCTTCCTGATCCTTTTATTCTATCTAAACACAGAAATTTATGTCAGTTCAAAAAAATCTATTACTGTTTCTCATAACTGAATCCATTATTTTCCCTCCATGATCCATCAGGTAAAAACAAGTGCAATAGACAGTTCAAGCAGAGCCTTGAACATAAAAGGCCTCAAGAATAGAATGAGATCTGTTAAACCTATCTCGCTGTGCACTATAACTGGAAATGATAACCTTGAGGTTTAATTTAAAACAAGTCATAGAAAAGACTTCTGACTGTAATTGTTATCTGTCATATAAATAAAATTATTAGAAAATGGAAATGGGCTCAAAAAGGTACAGTTTTGCTTGTTGCATTGCCTGTAAGCAAATTGAACTCTGTGAAGGTTTATCACTCTTTGCTGCCTTCTTCCTCCAGTCTTTCTTAATGATGGATCCATTTGATTGCAAAAATATGGAAAGAAAGAGCTGAAAAAAATGATTAATTTTCCATATTACTTTGTATTTCCAGAGCTTTACTGATTGTATTGCATTTAGTGATTTTTTTGTCTCCTTTGTTGCCCCACTAGCCCAAGGAAAAACAAAAATCCAAAATTAGACTTCATATATTAGAGTGGCAGCATTTCTGTTGTATAGCAGCAGTTTCCAGACAGGCAAAATGAGGGCGTGAGTGGACGTGCATGGATTTAAGCCAGAAAGAGGAACCAATGGATCTCAGATCAGCATCTGTGGTTTCCAAGCTTGGATTGTTCCACTGGATTGTTCATAGTGGCAAAGGGACTCTAGCAACTCTGGTGCCTACCAGACTTAGTGCAACCCAGAGAAAGAGAAAAATGAACAACCTGCTTTCCTGCTTTTCCTTGTTTCTAAGTGTGCTATGAAAAGAACTGGTCTCAGGACACACACCAGTGAGCAGGAAACAGAGCTCTTGCTTGGAAGACAAAGATTCACTGCACCTTTTCACTTACAGTACATTTTGGGGAGGCCAGACATGCACAGACTTCCCCAAAGACGAACACAAAATTAATTTACTTGATGTAGTGCCTGTAATGAGACACACCAAAGTGAAGCTCCCTGCTGCTTTCAGAGAGCACTGTAGGTCTCCCACCCTGGGCCAGCACTTAGGGGGGGCAGCTGGCAGACCCAAACTCCATTTATCAGCTGCGGCTGTGCAAGCACGCAGAGAGAAAGCAGCGATGGAGTGGCAGGATGCAACCACAGGGAAAGGTGCCTGCCAGCAGCACCCCGAGTGCCAGGCTGCAGCACCTGGAGGCCATCACACGCAGGTGCCTGCTCCTCACACAGCTCAGCGGGCTGCAGCTCACTTGCAGCTTCTGCCCTTTTCAGCCTGAGGTGGCTCCCGAGGCCACACTTGGTAGAGGGAGCTGGAAACAGCTGATTGCAGACTGCAGCATGGGGGTTATCACACACACTCCTCTGCAAAGGGTCTCAGCTCTGCCAGATTCCTTCACAGCAGCAAACACAGAGAACCCTGCCAAGGGTGCTTCAGGGGAGAAATGCAGTTTTGGGGCACTGATTCATCATCTTAAGGAACCTCTTTCTTTCCTTTGACTATAGAAGAAATTAGGGAGACAAAGAAGTCAATTTAGCTGGACAATTAGACTTTCTACTCCATAGATGTTGGTTTAGGAATATATTCATTGTACAGGTGGGTTTTTTCAGAATTACTGGTGTCACTTCAGTGAGGTTCTGCAATATCCTGTTGACTTCCACCCAAGGGCAGAGGCCAGCAGAGAGCAGCTTGGACCAGTTGGTGTTATTTGGAATCCTGAAAACTTTCCTATTTCCCTGCTGTCAATTCTTTTTTTTTTTTCCCCTGGCAACTTGTCTCCTGTGAAATGCACACATCTGTGCTTTTTTAGATTATATCTTTTATCAGCAGCTTTGGGGTTTTTTTTTTGATTGGGCAAACTCAGCTTTTATTTGCAACATTCTTAATGTTATAAGTCTGAAAAATCATGTTAGAAATATTACTTGAACATGAAGATCACAAATTTGACTCAGAAATCTTTCCAAATAACAGGATTCATATTCTTATGACATAAACCCTACTCTGTGGGGTTTGTTAACCTCATACTGTAACAGTGTTAAACACAGCTCCTAGCTAGACGAGAGATGCATGAATTGATGGAAGTTTGATAATCGTAAATAACATCTTATTGAGGCCATGAGCCAGTAGCTAGCACAAGTCTCAAAACAAGCATGGACGGAGGACAGCAGGAGACTTTGCCTGGGAATATCCCAGGTCCTTCCATGCCAATTCTTATCAGATGGGATTGGCAAAGCCATTTAACCTCTTCTTCTTTCAGAGTGAATGATTACTTTCCAAAATCACATGGATGCTATGACAGCTAATTAATTATGGCTGTATTATGCTTTACAAATTTAATTAGTATAAAGAGGGTTAGTAGAGAGAAGCACTGCACAGTAAATATAGTTGAACATGGACACAGTACTGGAAAGATGCTGTAGTGAGATAGAAAGAGGAGAAAAATAATAAAGGAAGGGGCTTTTAAATAATGAGTACATAAAAGGTGTGTATGAAAGAAACAAGTGGTATTCTGCCTTCCGAAGTTAGAGGAGGAAAGGAAATTAAAAATTAGAAACAAAGCAAGCAAACAAGATTAATAGATTTTAAATATAAAGCAAAGAAAATAATATGAAAAATATGTAATAAAAGCCACCCAGACCTCAAAGTCATGAATCTTTCTGATATTAGAGGAAAATGGCAGCTCACTTATACTGACCTCACACCGTGTTAATACAATACAACTCTTAATTCATGAATTATGCTGTTAAATAATTAACTGATGAATCATAAGTAAATAATTAAAACTTGGTTCTGTAAGCCTCACAAATGAGAATATAAAACTGTCATGATGCCAGATTTTAGCAGAACCAATATTGTAGTTAGGGAAAGGACAAAAAAAATGTAACATCTCTAGCTATAAAGACTGCTAGAAGAAGGACCTGGGATCCAATTCTCCAAGGAACAAAATAAAATGGATTATCTATTACTTAAATGTCCTGTATTAAAGTTGAATCTGGAGAAGATAGAAGAAGAGATTGCTAGTTACTCTGCGATGTATGTAGACCTGCCCTGTTGGAGAGGGTTCATGATTTGGGGGAGCAGGATTGAAAAGGCTCTCACTCTAAAACACTGAGACAGTCTTGAGTTCATGTTAAGATATCTTTTCCTCCAATATCTCCACAATTAAGAACCATAAAATAAATCCTTACAATGGACAATAACTCACAGGTTCTGTGGCACCATTTGATGATCTTAAGAATAAACAGCTTCAGAAATCTAATAATAATTTTGTTTATTCTTGTAAAAGAAGTACAGTAGACAAAGTATAAAAAGATCAGCCTGTGCATCCACAAAACAAAATAATTCTTTTTCTCCCATGAATATCTGTTTATTTTCAGATATAGTAAAAGCACATGTACTTCAAGTTTAAGCAAGGCAATTAATTTGGACTCTGCCAAATCAGTCATCACAGTCACAGGATTACTTTTATTATTTTTTACAATGGGAGGACTCAGGGAACACAGATCCTGCTGTGTAGAGCCATCACATTCCTTCATGAGAACAAACTGATAGGAATGAAAAATCTAAGTAACAGCAAATAATTGTTCCAACAAAGAAATTACAAAAAGCTACAAAAGTTACTTAGCTAGACTCATTTCATTTGTTTATTCTTGCAATCTGTCATTTTAAAATAAATAGAAGACACTTTATTCTTTAGAAACACCCACTCCAGCTTCCTGGTGCTTTGTTTTGCAAAATACTTGCCAGCAGCAAAAATTTTAAGTCTTTGAAGATCAGAGAAGGGATGAAATGTACCAGGATTCCTCAGCACCCGCAAGCAACCAACACATCTGTGGTTAGGCTGATTCCACAGCCCCCTGTTACCCGTGTAGGACATGTCCTTCAGGAGCTACCTGAGTGTTCATTTCCCATGGCCTGGGCCTAGGCATAGGAATAGGACTTGGTGTCAAAGTAGCTCTCCAGCTGCTTGCTGAGGGCATCGAAGGTGGGCCGCCCGCCGGCCTCAGCGCTCCAGCACTGCAGCATCATCTCGTAGAGGGGCGCTGGGCACGTCTCTGGCCGGGGCAGTCTGTACCCATCGTCCAGCAGCTGGATCACCTGGTGTCCTGGCATACCTGCAACCCAAAATGAGTTCATCAGGTTACTCGGGGTCTACTTAGGGATGCCGTGAGTTCCTCTCTCTCTTCATCATAGACTCACTGCAGGATTGTTTGGGTTGGAAAGGACCTTAAAGATCACCGAGTTCCAAAATGCCTGCCATGGGCAGGGACACCTTCCACTTGACCAGGCTGCTCAAAGCCCCTTCCAGCCTGACCTTGAAAAATTCCAGGCACAAGTGTAGCAGAATTTTTTAAGGAGCATGGACATGATTGTCTCATGGAAGAGCTTTGAGCTATCCAGATAGGCCTCAAAATTTTGGGCCTATGTCGAAGTGATAAGCCTGTGGCGCAGCAAGAAATTTTATTAAAGTGTGTTTGGTTTTAGATAACATAGTTATATTGTAATCATAGTAGCCGTTTTAAGACTGAATTGTTTTGAATTCTTTTTCACTTTGTGTACCAATTAAAAAGCACCTGAATTTGTAAACTATCTGACCTCTATATAACCCAACATTTTGAGATAATAAAGCGGACAACTCATAATAAACCAAATTAGTTCACATCATCTGTTACTCTGTTCTCAACCCCCACATTTAGAAGCCCTGGCTTTTCATCTTTACACAAGGGCTCATTTCTTATGGTTTATCAGGAATGAAAAACCTCCAACATTTCCCAACCACCTCACCCTGACTGTGCCACCTCCAAAACATCACAAATAGGTTTGTCTGGGTCTGAGGCTTTTCCTCCACCATTTGGGTTTGTCAAAATCCTTCTGTCATCTATTTAGCTAAAATAGTTCCTAAATCTCTCTAGTCTCAATGACTACAAAATCTCCCAAGAAAACCTGTCCTGCTGCTGAATTTTCCTCACGTTCAGGAGCTTTTCCCAAAATCAGCCCTAAGTTTCCTCGAGAACAGCTGGGCGATGGCATCCTGCCTGCTCTGTTGCCACGAGTCAGGGAGAAGAAACCATTCCCCTGTCTTTTAATGGAGAAGAAACCATTCCCCTATGCTTTTACGTACTAAGACTATTGTCTGGTTCCCTTTAAAATTTTATTCTTTTAATTTAATCTTGAATTGTGTTAGCTTCTTTTCCCTAAATCTCTGAATGGTGTTTCCTCTGCACATTACCCACTGCCACCACAAATCAACATAACCTCTTCTCCTAGGTGGTTACTGAGAACAGACTTCTGGAAGTAATACCAAGTAAGCAAATAGCCATAGCAAAAGGAGATTTTCTACTTTCTAGATACAAATAAACTATGCCTTTGCAAAGGGGTAGTACTGAATGGATTTTCAGACAATATCCAGAGCCACAGCGTTACATGTTTTTTATACCAAGATGATTTATGTATGTGTGTGTGTCCACATGCACACACCTATAGTTTATATAAGGACATTTTGCTTTGCTTTTCTTTCTTCACAACATTTTGCAGGGGGTGAGGGTGGGAATCAAAAAGCAAAATCAATTTTTCCTTTTACAGAAAATATCAGTTTGGGACCCAGTGAAATGTAGTTTATGGCAAACATACCACCCCTCAGGCCTGTATAGATGCAACATAACTTTTTTTTTGCTTTAGTCCTTCCCTTGAGTTCTACTCACCAGCACAAAATGAGTCACAGTCAATCATCTCACTGATATCTTGTGTTATTGGAGCCACAGTTCCTTGAGTATTTCTCACAGTACTAGAAATAGTAGCTGCTCTGAGACTACTGAATCTATTTTGAGGTTGGTGACATTTAATTTTTTAATTATTTAATTCTTATGATCCTTTCCTTATGAAGACTTTTCACTGCAATAGCCAAATATGAAGGAAGGGGTTAAAACACCCTGATTTAATTTTCAGACACCTTCTTCTGAAGTGCTTGTGCAGCACTTCACACATAATCTATTCTTCCATGGGATACACTAAAAAAAAAAAAATTAAAAAGGACAGGTTGGGGAATAAAAACCCCTTCCTTTCTTTCTTCCCTTTTTTCATATTCCTAGAATTGGCATCTTTGATCTGATGCTGGAGGATAATAGCCAGCTGGCTTAGGTGCCTGTGCAGTGCAGGTTGACTCCAGCAAGAGGAAGCTTGAATGTGTGCTAATCACAGCCTTTGCAAAGCTTCCAGGGAGCCTGGGGAAGCCAGAAGATCTGACCCACTAAATGGACCTCATCTGAACAGCCTTCTTTCTCTCTTTAAAGTTTTAACCCTTTAACATGCCTGTAGTACAGGCATGCAACCTTCTTCTTTTTTTGTGTCATTCTGAAAGGAAGAAAAAATTTGACATCATTCTTTAGGTAAAAGTACTTACCAGCATAAGGCATCTTCCCATAGGTGATTATTTCAAACAGAAGTATCCCAAATGACCAGACATCTGATTTAATGCTGAATCTGTTGTAGTGGATTGCCTCTGGGGCTGTCCATTTCACTGGGAGTTTTGTTTCAGTCCTAGCTTCATAAACGTTTTCATTTTCTACCTGTCATGGGTAAAATGAAGCAAGTCTGATTTCAGACCTCCTTCAGCAGAGCACTTCAGCATTTGGCTAAACTCAGCATGTGCTTTATCTTATCATCTTTTATCCAAGCTCATGTCTTTCATGGCATTAAAGTACTCATTTTCTGAAGTCTATCATTGGATTCAGCTTTGCAGTTGAGAAATGCAGAGGCTTCATCAGAGGCTTTTCTAAAGCATTTATCATTTCAAGCAAGCACACAGTGTTGGAGTGTCTCCTGATTAATTATGACTTGCTACTGTGAATTCTGGACTGGGCATGCAAGATTTCAGAAGTCTGTCAGGAGTGGCAGTGTAAGCATCCTGCTGACACCAGAGACCAAATGTCTCCACATCTGGTCTTCAGTAAACAGAGAAGGCAAGAGCAAGAGCTAGTGAATTTCAGAACTTTTCTTCTGTGATTCATTGTGGTGCTGAAAGGCCATTTACTTTGATAACAGTCACTTCAGCAGATTTTTTGGGACAAAAGAATAAACCCTGGCTGATTCAAATTAACATATTAGCTTCCAGTCAGTCAAATTAATTAACATAAAGTGTAGGTGAAAGACACATAGAAAAACTGTTGACTTGCAAACTTGTAGAATCATGTCCTTAAATGTTTATTGCACAGACATCTAAATTTTGTGGACATTTATTCTCTCTTTAATTCCTACATGTAATTTAGTGTACACAAGTCACACCCAAGCCTCGGTCAAGTTTTTCATATGCCAATCTAGGTATGAATGTACCATCCCAGCTGCAGTGCTCTATAGTTTTGAAAATACTGGTTGTTACTGATCTGTATCTCTATACTGATACCATTGGCATCTTGACCATAACACTCATCTTTAGAAAAAAAAATCATTTCATTATATAAATAACACATGTGAAAATACAGATTTAATTTCTCACAATCCTTTGTGTGTGACCATGTTAGTGTTTCGGCTTAGGAGACAAAATATAAGAAAGTCTGCCTAAATGACTCTATGACTGAGTATTTCAGTAAAGTTGAGTTTTAAAAAGACATGTCAGCAGGTGTAAATTACTACCCTCTCTAGTGAGGACAGAAGAGAAATATCCTTTATGAGTGTTGTTCATTTAAAAATATGTATTTTTTACGTTAAAAAACTTGCAATATGAACTTGTGCATATTTAGAGGAATCAAAATTAAATGAAAAAATTTTCAAAGTCCCTGGATTCCTTTTTTTAAGCCATTACCCTATACTTCAATATGTAATAAATCCAATTCTGTTATGAACTTCAATTTCTGCTGTGTAAATGAAAAAAACCAAATGAGAAGCAGAGGACTTTTTTTCTCTGTTTTTCTTTCCCAGTGCAAGAACATAAATAAATAATAAAACCCAAACCCAGACTCAGAAAACATGGATTTCATATTGAAATCCATAAAATATGGCAAATTAAATCTTTCCAACACTGATTAAATCATTTTCACAGGTAGGAATTCTCATTTCTAAACCATGGCTCTTTCATAGGGAGATCTTGGTCAGTGATACCTGGCATTCTGTGCCTTCAAGGACCAGAGGAAAAAAAAAAAAAACAAATTCTGCAGTGGCACAGAATTTGTGACTGCATCAGATTTAAAGCTCTGAGAGCTCACTTTATGAATTGGGCTGTTAGCTGTGGAGGGGAATAAGGTCATTTTATGATTACTACCTGTGCTCACATGCATCATGGAGGCAGCGGGGAAGTGAACAAGGAGAGAATAGCTGTCAATACATTTTTATATGCCTTCCCTTACAGGCCCAGGTGTATAATCTTTCCACCATTCCTCTCCATGTTGCAGACACCGTGGATAAAGCTTGTCCAGCAAAGGGTATTGCTTGCCAGGCTCTTTCCTGGGTGGCTAGGTGGGAAGCAGACACCAGGATTCTTCAGACTGACACAAAGGCACAGAACAACTTCTGACCTTGTATAGGATAACACAGGTAGAAGATACAAATGAACACATTATAGGTCCTTTTCTCCCTGGGCTTGCCTTTGTCTGAATCCAGCAATTCAGGGATACAATTCCTTCTTTAGTTGACCTCTTCCATCTTGTTCTCCAGAGTTAAAAGCAGAGACAATTAAGCATCTCATAACCTACCTTAAAAACTCTTGCAAGCCCAAAGTCTGCCACTTTGTAAACATTGTGTTCACCAACAAGAACATTCCTGGCTGCCAGATCCCGATGGATATAGTTCTGAGATTCAAGGTACGCCATCCCAGAAGCCACCTGAGCAGCCATGTCTACTTGATGTGTCAGGGAGATTTGAGAGCCTCCATCTTCTGTTTAAAAAGGAGATGACACAAGCAACATAAGAACAAGAACAATGTGCAGGTTTCAGACATAAATAACTGAAAACCTGACTGGTTCAAGCAGCGAACACAAACAAACCAAACCATGCAATACAATAAAGTCACAGCCCAGCCAAATGACAGAGATTAGTGAATGACATTACTTATTAGTTATTACTTACAATAACTGAGTAACAATGCCTGTCCCATCCTCTCTAAAAGAGTAGATGCTAAATGCAGGAGTTGATCTAGGCCAGGAAGGAGCCTGGAAGGAGCTGCTGACACAGTCCAAAGAGAAAATCTTTTATCTACTGATAGTAACATAGTATGCACCTTTCTGACAGGTTCATAAAACTGTTCCAAACTGTGAGCAAGAGCTAATGTCAGTACCCAGTGGCTGTAGCCAGAGCTGACTAAAGATGGAAAAGCACAGAATTATCCTTGTTCCCTGTTCTCTGATAATTCTTACCAGGAAAAACTACCATCTGCTGTCAAGCATAACTCATTTTCACTTTCCAGTCCACTTGACTGCTTCATGCTGTTATCTCTGTGGTTGCTACTCAACAGCAGGACTCCTTGAGATGCTTTCAAGCTGCCTGCTTCTCCAGTGGAACTTTTTAAAGCAATGTGTATGCCACTCTCACCACACTAAGATAAGCAAGTCCCAGAAACTGAGATTTGGCAGTCAAAGATCATTGTTCAAACAATGCAGTAGAAGAACTTTCAGCTGAGCAACTTGCCTCCACAAATGAAGGAAAGAGTCTTAGGCCATGAAAAACTGCAGCCAAAAATTGTAAGGCAGGCAACCAAAGAAAAATCCAGTAAAACACATTAGAGTTCAAATTCAGGGATTTTGTGGCATTTTGGGGACAGCTAATGCAACCTTCTCAATGCAAATCATTTAAACCGTGAGGTAGTGGATGGTAAAGTAAATCAGTGTTACATTCAGGGACTGCTGTCACACAATCCCAAATGCTGCAGCGCTGGACCATGAGCTCCTACCTCTCTGGCCTCTAACACTCAAAACAGTTTCAACTTTCTGTTTCAGAACCTTAATATCAAAAAAGCTTGCTGCTAGGCTTATTGGCAGTTATTCTTTCTCATCAGGTTGGGGACATTTACTTACTGCCTCTGTGTTAGAGAAATAAAACTTTTGCAGCTGGCAGTTTTCTGTTGTTTATTTTTAATTGATTTGCAGTTATAATGTGTCTTAGCATTGTTTTCCATAGACTCCTCCAGTTCTGGCACTTTACCTGACATAACCTTGCAATCCCACCTTATAAAGAGTGTGAAATGCCGTTGTTTACTAATCAATTCTGCAATCTCCAGGCCTTGAATTTCCTGCTCATCTGGATGTTCTGACATAATTAGGCAAAAAAATAAATTATTAAATTTTTCCTGTATGTGTCTTACCCTACTTTCTTTTTGACATTAAACTCATTGTCATTATAATTTAGCACTAAGATTATTTACTTCTATTGTTGACTCAGAATGTCTTTTCCTCTCCTACACGTATGTTTCACAGGTGCCTGGACTTTTAAAAGAGAGAAGGACAAAAATTGGGCTTTGTGAAAATCCACTCAGTCCACAGAATAATACAACACTCTGAAGATTTTCAGTTCTGATAACTGGCAGGCATCAACATTTATTATTTATCTTGGCAGACAAAGATATAAATCCAGAAATGACACTCACGTTGTATTTAATCAGAAAATAACTAAATGTGTACAAGCACCTATTAGTACCTGGGTTTTGGAAGCTAGCCTATGTGAGCCAGCTTTAAATGGTCCCTCTCACATAGCTTCATCCACATGTGTTGTGAACTGCTGGCTGGTGAGAACAGACAAGGATGCCAACAAACTTGAGCACAAGTTTGTCACTGGTCTGCTGATGATCCGGGACAGCCTGACTTAAGCATGTTCCAAGAGACAAAATAAGGCAATACCATGGGAAAAAAGGGTGACTCATCAGCTGCTAATGAGCTGCTTCAGCACAAAATAGGAGTTAGAGCTGATAAACCCTCCCTCTTATTCCCTGCAGGACTCTCAGGTGCACTGTGCTAAAGGACAAGGATGAGATCCGCCTCTAACAGTGGAGAGGCAGCTGAAAACATTTCTTTCATTGGGGCCTGTTTGGAATTCCTGACCTACTGCCTTTAGCCTGTGGGCTGAGGGAGGGGAAGAGGCCACTGTTGCCCTGGCTGCTGCAGTGTATCTTGGATGATGTCTCTCTGTAAGCTGATTCTGCACTGCAGCTGTTCTGGAGCTAAAGAAGAGAAAGCTTTAAGGAGGAGCCTCAGCTGACCAGGACCTTCTACCTGTGCACAAAGACAGAGAATGAAACCACAGGTCTCTTCGGGATCTGAAGTGTAAATCATGTATGTCTGTCTCGTTAAGACTTCTGACTATACCTCCAAAACTCCAGGCTGGGCCAGACTAAGTACACAAGTTCAAGCACAACTTCTCTGGACAAGCTGTCCCAGTGCCTCACCACCCTCACAATGAAGTACTTCAAATTACCTAATGTAAACCGACCATCTTTCGGTTTAAAGACATTCCCCCTTGTCCTATCACTACCTGGCCTTGTAAAAAGTCCCTCTCC
>VZTN01010026.1:58384-88301 GCA_013400515.1 Erpornis zantholeuca
TTCTAAGCAATCAATCACAGTATCTCATACAGAAAAGACAGGAAAATATTCTCATTGACAGCTATCTGACAATAAAAAAGAGAAAAATAAATAAGCGGCACTTTCTCCAGTGAGGGCATTGCCTCCATAATAATTCACCACACTTCAAGACTGCGTCCCTGCCAGAACAAGCCCCAGGTCTATCAGAATTGATAAAAGCACTCATACATTTATGACAATTTCATTCACTTCCAATAACAAAGAAAAGTTTTGAGGTGCATTTTTCTCATACTGGTGGCAGCTCAATAACTCTGCATAGCAGTGTTCATCAAGAACTCTCCCAAAGTTCGTTTACAGCGTGCTCAGGGAATTCACATGTCCGTCATTATTAAGTAGCTGTCATTACGGGGAAATGTGATAGTAACTGTGAATAAAATATTAGGGACTTTTAAAGCTGGAAAAGCATACCATGCAGTTCTAGGAGGGGAATAGGAACAAAGAATATCTCTGGACTTTCCTCTGCTCTAGTTTTCCATATTTACCCATACTGCACACAGAGAAAGCCTTCTGGAAATACTTCCCTGTTCCCTGCAGAGGCTGGGTCTCAAGAAAACTTATCAGTTGCTGTACACTCCAGCTGATAGTGATCACTTCCAGTCACAGAGCTCTATACAAGCTTCAAATCTCTTTCATTATTACTGTCACTAACAGCAAAGACTTTTCTCTGACCACAATACCTTTCAAGACCCTCGGATCTCTGCCCCCATTTCTTAGTTCTGTGCACCTCCCTGTGCATCGGCCATCAGACAAGCAGGGATAACTCTAGGCTGGGTTTCAGCTGGACATTATTACTGATATCTTGATGGCTGCCTGGAAACCAGCTGACTTTCCACAGGCTCTGATGAAGAGCTAGAGGAGTGAGCAATTAGGTGAGGAGCAGGGTGCTGTGCATATGCTGGCAACTGATCCACACACAGACTGCAGCATTGATTGCCCTGGACATGTTTACTCTCTGCACACTAACAGGTCAGTTTTCACCTTTGCAATAGCTGTGACTCATCCTGGCTTTCTCAGAGCTATTTCTCCAGTGCAATAAATGTTTCCATGCACAGCAATCGTTTCCTGATGTGCCAGGCTCTTTCAATCAGATAAGCAGCAATCTGCACACAAAGGCACCAAAAATGAGAATCTAAAGGAAATTTCTGCCTTGCTGCCTCTCGCCAGTAAATGCCTACAAAACTGTAGGTGATCTGGCCCAAGGTCGTGGCAAACCCACTCTGGGTGGTTTCTGGTATGGCTGTGAATGTGTCAGATATTTCTTTAGCTGTAATTTTGCGTGGACAGGCCCCACTTAAAAATGGTTGTGCAGAGAAGATGGGGAAAGATGTGTCATGGTAAATGCTGTCTGTAGTATTACACAGGGCTTTGCTTTATGGGCTGGAAACAGAGAAGAAATTCAGCATGACAATCGCAGCAAACATTTTGTCTTCAAGAGATCATTACAGCTTTAAAGACATTTAGCATCTCACAGACATCTGCTAAACTGAAAATGGGTAACAATACTAGAATCGAGCATTTCCCAGTAACAGGAATGAACTTAAAAGTGCAATCATTATGCTAGTCTGTTTCAGGCTGCACAATTTAATTTTTAATTATTATTTGCCTTCAAAAGAGCACTTTGAAGTGCTGGTGAGATAAAAGCCCTGATGAGATAGGCAAGGGACAAATTTGTAGTGAAAAGCTATCCCTGACTAGTAATAGTTTTCAAAGCTGTTAAGTACATTTTGTGGAAGTGCCTCTATTTCATGTCAAATATGATGACCTATCCTTCTGGATACTTATATTTTTATTCCTTTGTGTATGTTCCCATCTACTCATAGAACTGCGTGAAAAAATATGGGCCATTATAAGGCAAGAATCAGATTGTGAATGTGATTCTTTCCTACTTCTCAAATATTTTGGCAGGTCAAAAATTTATAAACCTTTCTTTCTGCTTTTCTCACCCCCACACATAACAAATAATGCAGCATTTATGTTAAACCAGGGTGCAGTACTTCTATCTTTTATGTTAGTGTATTTACTAAACTGCAGCACTCTTAAAATGAGTTTAGGGTCATTTGCTTACTTTGAAGGTACTCTAGAAGACTTCCATATCTCATCAGCTCGGTAATAATATAAATTGGGTCCTCCAAAGTGCAGACAGCATAAAGCTGTATAAGCTTGGGATGTCTCAAGTTCTTCATTATTTGTGCTTCCCTCAGAAAGTCTTTTGGATCCATTGAACCTGAAACAACAGCATATAACAAAACATAAGCTGAGGTTATTAAAGCCGTTCCTACCAGCCTAGCAGTCTTAAGGGAGTAACTGAGATTGTTTTCTGTCTTTGAAAGTACATTAGCATCTCAAATCTTCACGGTTCCCACGGAAAGCAGACAGCTCAGCTGAAACAAACAGTTAATGAGTGAAACATGCCAGTTGCGTGGGGACAGAGAACATATGTGTCCCAGCCACCAGAAATATAAAGGCTAAAATCAACTGTGCCCAGGCCTCCCCCAAACAGGGAAAAAAAATGAGGCTAGAATGTTAAGGGATATATTTTAAACAAACAACTGGTTAACGAAAGGACCAGAAACTGAGGTGAGAGTGTCTAGGTAATGAACATAAAATTTCTGAGAGAAAACTAGTGCTGCAATAAAAGTTTGTTGCACAAAATATTTTCAGCTTCACCAATCAAATCCTGAAAGCACTGAAATCAGTCTAGCATATGCAGAGAAGATGTCTGCATTTAATATATACAAAAACAAATAGCTATTTATAATGATCATGTAAGAGCAAACTTAGAAATACCAATGTATGCACAGATGTAACATTAATTTTACAATCCCTTAAATACCAAAGTGTCTTAATAGCAAATGATGCCAACTTTTTAAGTGTTACATAAAGTCATAACATCTCTAGTTCTATTCATATACACAGTGAACCAATGCAGAAGCTATGTCAAAGAAGCAATCAGAAACAGCACAGGAAGCTAAAGTCATGGCAAATTTAGGATTAAAGCTCATATGACTTGAATAGGGGATTGATTAGGAAAACATGCACAAATAAAGAAGCAAAGCTTTCTACATGAATGATCCAGTAGTGATCAGATATTGTCAGATGTTTGAGGAGTTTGGTAAATTATATCTGCTTCAAAATGCTTGTACAAACAAATGTGAAATTATTCAACTACTCAAATGTCTTCTTCCTCCCAAATCAAAACACTTTCATTAAGAAAATATTACAGTGAAGACTGAGGAGGAAAAAATCTAGTTATCCAAGTTATTTTGCTCTATGTCATGTTTAAAAACAAACTCATCTTACTCAGTTAGCAGACTGAGAAATTTGAGAAGCCAAGGCTGCAAGAAAAAGAGTCTTTATGGGGTTTTTTAATATTAGGTGACCTAAAAGGTTCATTTGGGAGTTTGACTGTTCCAAATACAGATGTTTAAATTAAATGAAATTCTTGAAGGATATTAAATAGCTCGGCAATAAAATTCCAACAGAAAATCTGTTCTACAAAATGAACTAGAAAATCAGCCTGCTCACCCAATACCTACCTTGAATGCCACCTCCTGAACAGGCTCCAACCTATTTCCCAAAAACTAGAAATGGTGTGTGATTTCATATCCTCACATCAATACAAGAGGAATGACTCAGATATGCTCCTGACATAGATTTTATGAAAAAAGAGCCATTTGACATTGCCACTTGGGAGAACAAAGATTACATTGCAAGGAACAGGTACTCCTCTAAGGAACAGGTGCTCCTCTCTTCCATGTCCTCATAGTTCCCCTGGTAATCCCATATTGCCCAATTTGGGAACACTTTATAGGATGTCATTAGGAAGAATGGTCAAAGTTAATGGATTTCCATGTCATCAATAAATGGCGAGCAGCCAATAATACATCTCTTCAACAGGTACAAGCTATACTCATTTTCTTTAGCCACTGTCAGAGGGAAGTGGGGGCCTACACAAAGAGTAAATGATCATACTTGGTCTGGATAAAGCAGAGATTATGACCCCAAAAATCTGTAATGCCTACTCTATGTCCTTTCCCTGTTTAGAACAGCACAATCCTTACAGATTTACTTGAACTTTCCACCAATTCTAAATTTTTTTAAAAAATAAATTAAAAAGTCTAGGGTTGTCTTTATAGGGTTTAGACTCACTTTAATATTGTGAGTATATTAATAAAACTGAGCCCTATTAGCACACTCATTTCAAGATATATGCATGGTCATAAAAATCAATCTAAAATCTACAGAGAAGCTGCATAGTGTGAAGCATTCTGCCTCCAAAAGCAAATGCATGAGCGTGACTAATGATTTAGCATCAATGCCAAAATTTGACAAGTTGATCCTAAAAAGGATAAAGTACTTGCTCACTTAGGGTCTACCAAATCATGGACCCTCTATGGATCATTATACATGATTTCTTCACACCATAGAATATGACAATCTGATTTGTTCCCACCATCAAAGTTTGCCTACAAGGAATTTCTCAGTTTAATCATGCTATAAACTTCTTTCAACAAACTGAAACCAAGCAACATGTTTTTCACATCTGACAACTTTCAATAAATTGATCAGGAGGGAAGTATTCCATTAGCTGAATGGCTGCAAATCCTTTTCTACACTGTAAAAACAAATAAAAATGACAACAATGATAACAAACCAGAAAAAGATCAATAAGTATTTCCTGCGTATTTTAAAGAGCATATGTAACCTTCAGTTTTACTTAGTTTATGTCTTTAAATAGTACAAGTAGCAAACAGTGCCCCAACCCCCCAGAACCCTGTAGATCTTGTATTTAATAAGAAGATTGGATGCCAACTGAAAAAAATTTAAAAGTGTCTTTATGAGTGTTCTGCCTAAGATTAGGTTTTAGCAACTGAATAAGCAAATTAAAAACTGCTGCTAAAAGCAACCAAACACACTTGTTACAAATTAGTTGGATAAAGCCTGTCACAATAGCGGCAAAGAATTTACAGTGCATCCCTTTGAGGAAGGAAACACACACCACACTGAGTTTCAAATAGCTGAGGGGGCTTTAGCTTCTAGTTGAATATGAGTGTTTTTAATGATATAGACATTTTCAGCTGTAAGTGGTAAACACAAGATAAAGAGCAGGGTACTGTAAGTAGTAACCATGTAGTGATAAAATTATTAGGTAACATAAGCCTTTATTGAAACAAGTAGAGGCTTCTTTTGTGTAAGATACCAGTTTGGGAGTAGATTTATCAGGACCTGAAGAAAATACGGTCTTGATAATCTGCTTTTGAACGAAAAATGTTTTTCTAAATGTCAAAGTCATTCTTAGGAACAAAATTTTGGAATCTGTTTCTTTGATATGTTCTATGTTGTGGCAGTTAGCAGGGAATCACCTCTAATATAAGCCTACTTAAAACAGGAATATCAGTTCTGATTACCTCCTCTTTGAAAATATTTTGTTCTAGATCTGAAGAAGCTTCACATTCTAAGGTAAACACTGATAACCTGGAAATGGGTTAGAGAGGAAGGTCAGTTATTCTCCAGATTCCACTGGCCTAAAATTAAATGGCCCTTAAATACTTGATAAACTCCTCACAAGACCCTTTGTTTGCAACTTTCAATAAACCTTCTGAAATTGCTTCAAAGTAACCTTGTACTTCAGAGCAACCTAGTCTTCTAAAGAAGTTTATACAAAATTAATTTACATGGAGACTACGTTAAGCATATAACTATCATCTTCTGATGAAGTTTATAATAAAGAAATAACATTTTTTAAAAGTATTTGGCAACACAAGAGATTAAAAAAACCTTTTCATATTAACAGATGGATAATATATGTATCTGGATGTTCTCAAGCAGCTTTGTCACCATACAGAAGTAAACTTACAAGTTAGTGTAAGCCCACATACTGAATTAAATGAAATAAGTCTTTCTTTAAACTGAGGGACTTTCCTGAGCGAGAAAGTTTTTACACTGTATATGTATTAAAGAGATGGCCTTTGAAGAACTGAAAATATTATTAAAAACTCCACTGACAGTACCAACCCAGACAATATTTTGGGAAAGTCTCCTGAAAAAAAAAAAAGCTCCTTGGGCAGCTTCCATGCAGAGAGAAGCTTGGGAGATGCTTTACAACGTGATAATGACAAATGCATCAGTCAACTTCAACAGGCATAAGGAACTTTATAAAATACAAATAATTGGTGATGATAGATGTCTGCTTCACATGCTGACAGCTGGAGAAGTAAGCTAGCCCAGACAATAGGTTCTAGAAAATCCATCACACTCAACATAGGACAAAGTGCAAATCCCTGCTGCAATGATTTCCACTTATATAGAAAAAACAATGTCTCTGTGAGGAAATAAAAACAGAAATGTGAAATGACATGTTCAGGGACCTGCATCACGACCATACTGTGCAGAGCCAAAACCAGAAATAACAACTGCTGATTTCTAGACTATTTTCCTATCCACTGATCCCTACACCTCTTTGAAAACTGTGGGTCAAGAGCTCAAAAGTCAGAGATGTTCCTTAAGGCAAAGATGTTCTTATGTTTTGTTTTATCATTCACACATTCATGGCTAAGGTTTTGGCTGGTAAAATTTTGGCTGCTCTCCAAAGCAGAGACAAGTGAACCAGTGAAAAAATAAGAGAATTATCTGAATGAAGGCATCAAATTACTACTGTTTTTTGTTTATAGTCACACTGATCAACAGATTGTAAAGGGAATAAGGAGAGGTAATGGGCAAGACATTGACTGAATAATATTTGAGAGCAAGGAGTGGAATGATGGCAGGGAATTTCAGTTGTTGTAATTGTGCTGAAGGGACGAGGGGTGAATTGTGTGGGAATGGTTGACTTTGGTATTGTGATTCTTGTATTTTGCTTTGGTGTCGAGAATTCTTTTTATTGATGCTAGTGAAGTTTATGAAGTTTGTGTGATGAATGTGGACTTTAATGATAGCTCTTACCTCTGTGATACCATGAGCTGAGGTGCAGAATGTATTGGGTTTAAGTGGAAAGCTTTTGGTAGTGCAGGGCTGCAGGGTAGTTTCTGTGAGAAGCTGCTAGAAACTTCCCCCACGTGTGACAGAGCCAATGCCAGTCAGCTTCTGGATGGACCCGCTGCTGGCCAAGGCCAAGCTCATCAGCGATGGTGCCAGCACCTCTGGGATAACAGATTTTAAAAGGGGGGAAGAAAACCTGTGTGACACCAGCAACAGCCAGAGAAGAGAGGAGTGCGAATATGTGACCCGCACTGGAGCAGTCTGCTCCTGGAGAACTGCATCCCATGGAAGAGACCCACATTGGAGCAGTTTGTCAAGAACTGCAGCCCAGAGGTAGGACTCAACTTGGGGAAGGTTGTGCAGGACTCTCCTGTGGGAGGGACTCCGTGCTGGAGCAGTGAGGAGCCCTTCCTCTGAGGCAGAGACAACATGTGATGCATTGACCACAACCCTCATTCCCTGTCACCCTGCACCATGGTGGAGGACAAGGTAGAGAGTACAGGAGTGAAGTTAAGCCCAAGAAGAAGGTGGCAGGGTGGAAGCTGTTTTAAGATTTTTGGATTCCTTGAATCCAGACTTTTAAATCAATGTAAAGAAATGCGCTGTAATAGCATGCTATGTTCTCATTGTAATGTGCATTTTTAATCTATAATATGTTTTATCTGATATGTGATTGCTTATTTTTTCCTGCTAATAATTAAAAAATCCTGATATGTCTGAAATGCTAGATACCTAAAAAGAGGGAAAATGTAGCTAATATGCTGCATATCAATATTTCTGAAAGAAGCAGTTGTGAAATTTCCAGTTTGTATAAAATATTGAAAAATTGGCTCTTGCTCCAAGTTGTAGTGGAAACAGACTTCTGAATACCCTGCATACTCACAAGTCAGGAATCACACATCTGCATCAAGGGAGAACTGGCCATCTCACCAGAATTCTGGGAGATTAATTTTTTACTATTATATTGGAAGACCATAGAGTCATAGAATCATAGAATCATTAAGGTTGGAAAAGATCTATAAGACCACTTTGTTCAACCATTCACCCAGTACTGTCATGCTCACGACAAAGCCTCAACCCCAAGCATCTCATCCACATGTCTTCTGAGACCTTCCAGGCATGGTCATTCCATCAGTTCCCAGGCAGCCTGTTCCAATGCTTGACAACCCTTTCCATGAAAAGATTTTTCACAATATCCAATCTAAACCTCCCCTGGCACAATTTGAGGCTGTTTCCTCTTCTTCTATTGCTTGTTACCTGGGAGAAGACACCAGTCCTCACCTTACTAGAACCTTATTTCTGGCAGTTGTATAAAGTGATAAGCTCTTCCCTTTTCCAGACTAAACAACCCCAATTCCCTCAGGCACTCCTCACAGGACTTAGCCTCCAGACCCTTCACCAGCTCCATTGCCCTTCTGTGGACACACTCCAGCACCTCAATGTCCTTCTTTGTACTGAGGGGCACAGAACTGGACACAGGATTTGAGGTGTAGCCTCGCCAGCACCAAGAACAGAGGGACAATCACTGCCCTGGTCCCCCTGGCCCCACTATTGCTGATACAGGCCAGGATGCCATTGGCATACTTGGTTTTAAGCCTTCTAGCAGCAATAGCTAGCGATTAGGTTAAGTCCAGAAAAAAACTGTTTGAGAAATGAAAAGGATACTATATAACAAGAAACTGCATTTAGCCTTTCTAAAGACAACTGAAAATTGGTTTAACTCCCTCTATGTGTATGTCCAGAATGGGAAGAAAAACTTTCCAACATACCAATAGGCTTTTATTTTATTACAAGACATGGCAAGGGCTAAAGAGAAGACAACAGGCAAATTCAAATGTGAAATTAGGTCCACATTCTTACGCTGCCTTCATCCTAAGACTAGAAAACTTTACATTATTGTCTAGTCAAGAACAAGTTGTGTTGATTAAATATAAATACTAATCTCAGCAGAGGGATGATGTGTAATAGCATATAACAGCAATATATTCAGACTTTATATGGTCTAGAACATGTACACTGCAAAATAATGCTCAACAGAAAAACTCAGAGTAACAGAAATCCTTTCTGGCCTTCAGGCCTATAAATCTATGACATGCTGATTGCATTATGCTCTTCTATATTGTTCACCATGTGATTACCCTACTTGATCAACCGGCTCCTGCTTGGTAGTAAGATCATTGTTCCATTTCACAATTTCTCTGATAGTAAAGCCTTTTTAACAGAACCCTTTCCATCTCAGGCCCCTATATTTGTCAGATCACTTCAAGTTTAACACACTCCTCCGTTGTTCTGATGACTTTCTTGCCCAGAGAGTTTATACTGTAAAACAGCTTAGTGAAAAGTGTGTAGTTTAAAATACGCCCTCTCCTGTCACAGTCTGAGACAAGTGGTTTAGATCTTTGAGCCAAGAAGGCTCAAAGATCCAGGAGAGGATCATTTTACAGTGTGTTGCACTTGAAGCCTGAAACATTTTTATGTGAATACTGGAAGCTTCAGTCATCAACACAATGTATTTCTTGATTACTCATTAACTATTATGTTTTCCATTCATTTATCAACTTTGTGTTATGGTGAATGAAATTACCAGCCCTTCCCTTTGCTGAAATTTTATTTCAGCAAGGTAAACATTTATTACTCAGATTAGGGTGAGGGTATTGTGGTTTGACTTTAATTAGTGAAGTGTTATTCCTCATGAGTAACACTGAGAACAAGCTGTGGAAAACCAATGTGCTGATTACTGTAAGGCCCTCCAAATGGTGAAAAAACCTGTATAGAAGAGGATAATTCCCTGGAGAAGTAATACCACAAGGTTAAATGCTTACACTTCTGACTGTTTGAACTGTTTTTGTAGAATGAGATAGTTCACAAAGTACAGTGATAAGAGATTCAGCATTAGCTACATAATTTATCAAGACAGCTTTGGGAATCAAAGTCTCCATTCTGAGCAACTCTACGTGCAATGCACTGCTTCCTTATCACAGTATTAGGTCACAAACTCTCTGCTATCCAAGCATCGCATCCAGGTGGGGCTTCTGTGTGCCCTGACTGCATTCAGCCCACCATGCAATCAGTGAGATTACTGCTGTTGACCTCAGCATGAGTCAGACTACAGTGGAAAAACTGAGATAGAAAATGTATTGATTAATCGAGCCCTTTTTCCCAGGTGAACTATGATACTACAAAAAGAATCACAGTTGAAGGAGTTTCTTCCATTATAATGTGATAGTCTCTATGTGATAATAAGTTTGCAGTGAGTTATATGTATATTCCAGTGAGAAAGAGATTTCAAGATGGTTTCTGTTTACTGAGTCACTAGGGAGATGCACCTGTTCACTGAAAAAAGTACTGTCTTTCATATGAATTATAGAAGGTCTTTAGTCAAGCAGTTTTTATATTTTTAGTTAAGCAGAGAAAAAAAAAAAGGTGTTTATTTTCTTTCAATTTACATATCCCAAAACACAAACAATATCCCAATATGAGAGCCTTAAAATACATGCTTAAACTCCTCCCTGTTCAGGAGACTATTCAAGCAGTGCTGAAGCATATTGATGTTATTCTGAATCAAAGGTCTGAATCTGTTCTGCTTCCTGAATCATGTTCATTAGTGCCCAGCACAAGCTTTTTCAATTAACCACAGCTCATGTTGTTATCTCTTTTTTAAAAAACATGTATATCATCCAGGCTACCTCCCTTATCTATGTAGTTCTTGCCATCTGCTGGCAGATATTTTATGTTGTCAACTTAAAATGCACGAATTACTTGAAGTTAATGAAACATAATTAAGAAAAATGCTAAAAGCTGTGTAGTCACAATATTATATTACATGAAAATAGTGGGTATAAATGTCTATCAAAAACTTTGAGAAATTTTATTCAAGCAATACTAGGATTAAAGCACTTCTTCAGTACAAACTTAGCCTAGTAAATATTATATATTACCAAAGCAATCACTATAATATAGCACCCAATCACTAGAAAAATTCTACAGATGACAAACCAGTAGTAAATCAATTACTTCACCTACAGATTATTCAATCTAAACTTACTCAGTTCCATACAAATAAAACTGTGTAAAATAGGTACAACCCTTGGGGTTGCCTTTTTATATAAGACAGATGTTGAATTAATTCAGCTCATCTAGAAACAGAAAACTCTATAAAATGGTAATTCAAAATGCCAAAGGATATCTGGACCCAGAGCTTTACTGATCTTCATGTTTAGGTGTGTGGATTTTAAGTATGAGTGCATATATGGACAGGATCTCTTTGCTGTAGCATTTAAAAAGTAAAGGATCACTCTTCCTAATATTTCAAATTATTAACATTTAAGAATAATTCACATACCTGGTTTTAATGTTTTGATTGCCACAGGGGTGGTATTATTCCACAGTCCTTCCCATACTTCACCAAACTGACCAGATCCTAATTTTTTCACCAGTTTCAGAGATAGTCGGTCTATCTCCCACTGATCAACAGTTTTATAAGACAAATCAAAAGTAGCTGGAATTTGTATCTGGTAAAAGAAAATAATTAATACAACAATTGAGACTTGTAACATTTCTTCAACAACATATACAGATCACTGTTAACTATGTCATGTGAAGCTGAACAGATATAATTAATGTTTCCTTAGAGTACACACATGCGATAAAGTGAGCTGAGAACATAACATATAACTCACATACTGGGTGCTTTATGTTAGAAATAAGAAATATGCTAAAGAAAATATCCTTCCAATAAAAGCAAAAATTAGAAATCATCTCCCTAGTAAGCTCTTTGAACGGGGACATATTGTTTGCCAGAACTTTGTGGTTTTGTATCAGTAATTACTTATGGACAGCTAGAGTTATGAAGCTGGAGATTTCATCTCCATATATATTTATAAAAAGGTGTTCATAAATCACGATTTGGCATATTTCCCCACCCCCCCAGGACACTTTATTTTTTCAAAACAGCATGGTATTTTGTTATCAATTTGTCAACCTCAAGAATGAAACCATAACACTACCCAGAACTTCCTGAAAACAAGCAGATTTTCAACATTCTGAAATGGTAGAAGCAGATATGGGGTCAACACTTTCTGACAGTTATCTGATGAGTTAGGTCACAAAAAATACTCTGCACAGTGCAGCATCCACTCCTTACCTTTAGGCATGGCTGTCTGAGCAACACACAGAGGCCATCACTGTTCTTGCTATAATAGTCAACCAACTCATTCAGAGTTTTGAAAGTTTTCCTTTTGCTTAGGAAAAAGCTTCCATCCAGCTTTCTGATCCTGTAGTGCTTCACAGATGCACCATCAAAAACTAAAAAGATTTAGATTTAAATATATTAAGTGTCCAGGAATTATTGCAGTGGTACAATATCATTTATGCCCAAACCATCAAAAGGTTCCTAAATGTATTTATGAGGAACTTAAAATAAATTATTTTAGTTTCAAATATGACAACTATAAAAAGCCTCTTTCGAACCAAAGCCCATTGTTCAGATGGCTTAATGCATTTTGTTTATTAGCCTTCAGCTATTGAGATTTGGAGATTCTGTGCCATAAGAACTAATGTAGAAGTACATAAACACATCTTCTGTGAAGCAGCTCATATTTCCCATCTTTTAAGACACCAAAACCAGCCAAAAGCATCTAATTGACAGCAATCAGTTTTTAATATTTCCTTTATCCTCCTTTATTTTAGTGTTAACAGTCCAAACAGCAGCTGCTGGGCTGGCAGGCATTTTAGAGGAAACATATACCCTCCACATGGCCATGATTCTCTGAAAAGCTCTCACATCTTCCAAGAGGTTTTTAAAATTTTGTGCATGCTTGGAGTATGCAAAAATCAGGTGAATAAAGCTCTGTTTCAAATAGTTGATTAATTCGTTTCCATTTAAATGTGTTTTGTTCTAATCTGTTGCATCTTAATCAATAAGACCGCTCCTCATCTTCTGTGAGTTACTTATCTGCATATCATGACAGCCAAAGTGTCCCTCCCTGTGACCATCAGAGCACTATTTAGATGTGTCAGAAAAAGGCTGAGCCATTGAGTGCTGGGGCTAGACCTGGACCAGCACCAGATCAGAGAGAGACAAAAAATGTACACAGGTCAGCAAAAAAAAACCAACAAAAAACCCCAAACATTTGGAGACCACCAGTTTAGTATCAGTAGAAGCAATAGTGGGCTCAGGATCATCAGAGAGGGCAGTTCAGAAGAGCTGAAAAGGTATTTGGTCACTTATGTGGGTGTTACTTACAAGACACTCCATTATTTAGACATCGTTGTCCATGTTCAATGGGCAGTAGAGAGTTTATATTAGATACAGAGAGGTAACTGATTTAGCTCCTCAGAAGGCCACAGCTGTTATCTCTAACATTAAAAGTGTTCCACAATAAACCTAGAAGATAGATTCTTTATACTGTACTACTGCACGGATCTTGGCAATAACTTTGGTTATAATAACATAAGAATGCATGGTTACATATTGTATGTGGAAAACATGAAATTAACAAAGCTGATATGGAGAATAATTTCTCTCACCATCTAAGTGATTAAATTAAAAGGCAAATATCTTCTTCCTTAAGTAGTATCATGGATGATCAAATATTTTTGCACTGTACTGTGAGACTGTCACCCCAGGCCACCAGAGAGCAGACAGGAGCTGTTCAAAATACTCCACCTCAGGTAGTATTTTTAGGGACCTGAGAACTTACAATTTTGCATGAGGACAGGAATGGGAATATTTGTAAACAAAATCCATACTATATCACACTTTTAAAATTATATTTCTTCTCAAATTCACATCCATAATTACTACTTTTTAAGTATAAAATTTATGAATGTTTTTGTGATGTATCATTTGGAAATGGAGTTGAAGCAAAATGAAGGAAAGTGTGATTCAGTAACAACAGACTGAAAATGTAATGACTTTTCCAAAGTTCACAGGAAAATTAATCCAGATAAATTAATTAGTATTTATGATGCATTGAACAAAAGGCCAACAGGATGACTGTGTTAATCCAGTCTTGGTTGTATATCACGAATAATAGTAGTGTGACTACTTGATTTATTTATTAGCACTATTATAACTATTACTTGTGAAGTAGCTAACATTAATAACGCAAGAGCTGGTTTGAAGGATGTGCTCTAATTTCTTAAATAAGCCTTTTACAAAGCCTTATGATTGACAGCATCCAGGTCAGGTGGTGATGTGTGTGGAGAAGCTGGAGAATATTTCTGCACTGATACCATCTTGTTTTGAAATAAGCAGCTGAGATTAGTGCAGTATTTGAGAGGAGGTTGTTTACTTGTATCTCCAGGCTGAGTCTGGCTGTACAGGTCCTGCAGCACACACCTGCAGCTCTGCAGCACAGTGTGGCTCCTCTGCCTACATCATACAACGCACATGTCACTCAGGAAAGACCTGTCCATAACCCCTTCCAGTCATCTCTACATCCATGCCGGACTACTAACCGGGACAGGATTGTAGCTTCAGTTTCACACAGCTTGAGAGTAGCTGGGTTTGAAGACTGCAGAGGTTTTCTCCTCAACTTGCCCTTTCCAAAAGAATTATGGCTCCCCATTAGATTTCTACATGGCTTCAGTTCAGCAGAAGGATTATCCTCTCCCAGCTATCCGCTTTCACATGGGTTAAGCAGAAGTAGATTTTGCCACCTGAACAACGTGAATAAAATAATTTACTACTCCCTCCCCCGGGCACAAGAATTTATGGTGGCATCAGCAGAGTCAACACCTTCACCAAATGAATCATGGAGACACTAATGTGCCATTTCTGCCAAAAACAACGTGTCCCAACAGGGCTCCTGTGAGCAGTGCTCCCCCAGGACTGGCCATGCAGCACTGCCACCAGCACCTCTGCTCTGCCCCCACGCCCAGGGTGGATGTGGGAGGAGGGCGACTCATGGGATGACTCTCACCAGCACAGAACAGGTGCAGAGGCAGATCCAAAATCATCCTCTTAGTATGGCCATGATTTTGCCAGGCCTATGATTCTGCTGCCTTAAACAACTACCTGTTTTTCCTATGCTGGAACCCAGTGTGGCCTAGAGGAAAGCACACAATATTGTTTTAGGAGCATGGAAAAAATAGCTGAAGAAAACACAAACCATTTACATTGTTATTTAATGTAATAAGTCTTTCAGATACCATTATTCAGTGACGGGCTAAGTACAGAGCCTCCTGCTATCATTGGCAATGACACTCAATTAAGCTGAGCACATCTAAATTATGGCTTTTAATTAAAAAGAGGCAACATCTAAGATGGCACCAACATGTTTAAAATTTAATGCATTTCACACCAGATGCTGGAGTCATCAACATAAAAATCTGTCGACAACATGTGCATTTTTAAAATGGGAAAACCTATTTTTAAAATGTCAAACTCTCTAAATTTATAGTAACATATCTCAGTGGCCTATCTGGCTTGATGAGCTTTCCATTTAACTATTCACAGATGATAAAAACCTTTCTGAACATGAATTTTTGTTTTTAATTTAAATAATTATTTATTATCCAAATCTCACAAACTGAGAGTTTTCCCAACAAGGCAAGTTAGAAATACAAAGTGTAATTTTCATGAAAGATTGAAATTTTTTGAATTTTTTTTTTTCTTACTAAGGAGATCATTTTTCTCCTTAATTAACATTAAATCTCTTATAGATCTCATTGTCCATATGAGTATGAAATGAGGCATGAAAGTCATAAAATCAGTTTATGGGTTCTTGGGTAAAAATTGCTCTTCCTTTTCAACTTCTTTTTTACCTTAATGGCATGCTGGGCAGAGAATTAGAATATTTTCTTAAAGACCTTAATTCTGAAAGCCAGGTTGTCACTGTTATAGCAATTATCATCTACTCTGCAATGAAACCAAAACAGCAACAAAAGCTAGAGCAAAACCAATCAGACCTACAGAAGATGGGACTTTTGGGGTCTAATATTTCTCGACTGAAAAAAATTGGAAATAGAATTTAGGGATGTATTACAAAATATCGGGCTGTGACTTCTCTCCTGCCAGAGTATCAGCTACCATGGAGATAAAAGCTGTCCTCCTGCCTCAGCTTTAGAGTCTCATAATTCCTGTTGGTGGCATAAACAGGAGAGATGCAGGAAAACTGCCTTCTCTATAGCACCTGGTGAACTAAACAACCTTCTTTCCCACTAATGCTTCCCATAATACAAACCACTTCATCGTTTGCTTCAGAATGCACCAGCTGCATTCTGAATTCTGCATTGTCCAAGAAGTAGACAATAAGTAATGAGATTATGGACATAAAACATCTAGACCATGATGTATACTATTCGGTTGGAAGCAAAAGAGCTTGCACAATAACAGATGCCATTCAGCTAAGCTGATTCAGTAAGCAGCAAATAATATTTAGCTCTTTGGGATGAAGTAGCATGTTAAGAATAAATTATCTTCAACTCTGAGAAGCTGCTAAAAGACCTAGCAGCACTGGGAAATTATGCCACCAATAGTGTCTATAGATTGCTTCAGTGTTTATCCTCTTTCTTTGCCTAAAAGAGCACAAATGTTTAATAAATCTGAGATGATACATACATTCATGCATACATGCTGAGAGGACAATCCATGTTTGTGCATGAAGGAGAGCTGACTCCTACATCTGGAGTCTTGCCTCTGTGTATATTATTTTCTTCAGTGCTGCTCTTACCTTCCCAGGTAAGGGAATCAAAGGTAATCAAACCAACCAGCTTTAAACAAATCCACACTGTTGGTTTCACATCTTGCTGTTATCAGTCATCATCAAATCTCCTGTTCCCAAATAACCTTATACAAAAATGTAAAAAAATGTCTACCACAAACTTTCATAATTTAATCAAGTATACTAAATCAGATAGAATAAATTTTCCATCCAAAATTTGTAAGGAAAAAACCCAAACAGCATCATCAAAGGATGATCCTATCCTACTACAAATGCTGGCCTAATATTTATTTTCAATCGTTTGGATTTTTCTCTGGAGTATCTCATAGTTTAACTTAGGTGCTGCTATTTTCCAGTTAGAGAAGTGGTTAGGATGCAAGATAAATAATTAATATTTTAAATCTTTCATAAAAGGCTATAGTTGGAGAATAGTAAAAGGAAATTGCATTTCCACCCCTAGGAGCATAAGCAAAAGGTTTTTCATTGATTTTTAGTAATGTGCCATGTATTCAAGTGCCATCATTAAGAGGATAATACAGGCCTGTCTTTCCTTCCCTGCATAACACCACCCTGTTATCAGTCTAGCCCAGTCCTTGGATGAAATCAGTTAACTGATGAAGAACACTCAGAGGAAGCTGAAACCATGTAACACAGGAGCAAGTTGGCACATGGAGAGAAAGCATTTTGAAAGGTCTGTGGCTGTCATGCAGTCCTTGGATGAAAGTGTACATGCACAGGGGTCAGCTCTGTCACAGCTCAGGAGCAGTCTGATTCCTTGCTGATGGTAGTTTTCCTTTAAGCACTTCATGGCAAGGACTGAGTTCCTTGAGGGCAAACTGAAAACTGTGGCATAAACTCTGCCATAACTATAAATATCACACTTATTTCAATAAACTTCCTTGTATTTCACTCCACATTTCTTTGTCTTGGCAATAAAAAGCATTCCTGCCATTACCACAAGACGTTGCAGGTATACACACTTTACTTATAACTGGGAAGGTGGAACCAAGAATGTGTCAAAATTTCATTAAGTTGTGTTTCTGTGTAATGTTCAGAAGGTGAATGACACATAATCATCCAGGCAAAAGAGAAGTCAATATGAAAGAATCTGGTTATGGACAAGGTGCCTCTCATTTTACTGACATAATTCTACACATGACTACACATGGTTTATTCACATCACATCACCTTTCCTGGTCTCTGGAATTAATATAGGTAGGGCACACTAGGAAGCTGGGGTGTATAGATCTGTTGTCTTAAGGACAACACTATACTCCTGGCTCAGAGTTGTATGACAAGTTTGATGGGAAATGTTCACAGAAAACAACCAATGAACAATCACATTTATTATCTAAAATGGCAAATATCTACAGCATGAAAAAACATGATGTACTTAGATGCCAGTGAGTAAAATTATTAACAAATAAGTGTCCTAATTTGATCATCTTTCAGATTCAAATAAAGGACTTGAATAAATTTCAAAATGCATCATAATCATCGTCATCATCAGTCTGATGTTTTACTGATGTTTACAGTGAAATTTTCAATGAAACATCACTGATTCTAAAGTACAGCTTTGAAGATCTTCCTACATTTTTTCCCTGAAAACAAATAAGTAAAAACCTAAGTGTGAGCTCTAACAGAAATCTCCTTTTCTTAAATTGCAAATATCTGTCCACATGCTTTTATGTAGTTTTGTTTTGTGTAGTAATCAGAATGGTAGTGTACAACTGTAATGTACTTTTTTATGCTTTGATAATGAAAATACTATCTATTTTATGGCAGCTAGAACACTGGAAGTACTGAGCATAAAAAAGTTAATTTCTGTCCTAGGCATATTGATAAACAAATTCTAGAAAATATAAACTCAAATTACTTTTGCCATGTTTTCTTTATATATCTACTGAAAAAAATACTATTATGAACTTAATTTCATGTTCATGCCCACAGTTTATTGTTCTCAAAGATGAAAAAGCCCAGATCACATGAGAATTTTTTAAAACATTGCTTCAGATGAAAAAAATGGGATATACCTGAGAGTGAGTATTCTCCTTTTAGACTTTCACTTTCTCGGATTAGGAAGGCTCCTTCCTGGTTTCCAGGGTGTAACAGTTGTCTCTCGGCATCTGCTCGTTTGATTGGGCCAAAGAACCATCTGAACAAATAAAAACCATTAATTTTACCATTCAGTGAAACATACCAGGAAGACAGTTTAGCTTTTATAAACATGCTGCATATTTACTAAGAGATAATCTGTGCTATGTTAATTAAATGTCAATAGTATGGGGGGAAAAAGACAACAAGAACTACAGAACAAATTTATTGCTAAAAACCACCGCTTCTACATTTGAGTGAAATCTGGATTTTATTGCTGGTGAAAAGTCTTACTGCTTTCAAGGCAACAAGCATTCAGAAGTGACAGACTGGTCTTGTCCCAGAAAAAAATCACCAAGAAATTTTGCCAAGGGTACATGGGCAGAAATTGATGCCAAGTCCATTGATGTCCCTTGAACTATGTAGAGTTACAGGTATGTGCTCATATCCCAACATCTTAAAAACCACAAGATCTCTGAAACTGCAGACAGGCTCTCAGGTACGAAGGTGTAAATCACCCTGCTTCCCCATTCCACTGCCACGTCAATATCTCATATCTCAATATCAGATGAGTTACTGGCAATTTTTCAGCTTTGCTGCTTTTTGACAAACAAAACCAGTGTACCCCCCAGTCGCCACAAACATCTCAAAACCTGTGTTCTATGAAAGCCTACACCTTTCCATGCCTTTTAAAACATTTTTCCTGTCTCACTAAACCCCGTAGTTCACAAAGGCTTGTTCAAGCAATAATTTTAATTTGCTCCTCCGAAGATAAGATTTAGCTCTCTTGCAGCTTTGTGCTGAGTTTAAATTAAACGGAAATAAGACAGAGATGAGTCAGCATTTTCAACTGGGGTGGTGTTCAGCTTCCTTTAAACAAACATGCAAAGCTCTTTCCAAGATTAGCTCCACCTCTTATTTGAGGCAAATGATGATAAATAGGTATCAGAAATATGCCATGCACTCATAGGAGAACTCTTTTTAAATTAATCATAGCTAAAACTATTATACAAACTTCAAATATAAATCAATACAAGACAAGTAATTTGCCTACTTGATTTGCCTACTAGTGAAAAGTACAGACAGAGTCATCAACAATTTTAGTATCTGCAAGGCTTGTGGTCATCAAGAGGAAGGGAGGAAATAAATGAGAATACTGGGTGATACCTTAGCTGATCAAGCACGAGGACTGATAAATGGCTTTGTATTAACAAAGAGGAAATAAGAGGCAAATACACACAGCACCAACCCACACTGAATATGATTTGTTAACAAAAGAAAATTAAAGACAGATTTTCTGGACCATATTCCTGTCCTCTGACTTGAAGATGATTTGGATAAAATAGGTCTTGATACATATTTGGCAAGCAAAGTAATCTCACTAGAAAGCTGGAGTGTGTTAGTAGTGATTTTAATTAGTTAAATGTGTTCATTAATTCAACTAATTAATTTAATTAATTCATTCATTAGACCATAGAAAACTAAGTAATCAATAAATGTTCAAATCCTTGACTAAGGTTTTTGTCAAAGGAACGAGAGTACAAGTTCAACTGTATTCAAGTCCCAAAGAATATCTGCCTGCCCTAAAATCTGGATTAGAATCTTTCTGAAATTTCTAAATATACCTGCTCTGAGAACAACACCTGAAATCTAACAAATTATATGAGCTGAAAAAAACCTGAATATTTTTCCCCTTGAAGTATTAGATATCACTCAGTAGTGTTCAAAGTGACTGATCCTCATAAAAATATATAAGAGGTGTTTAATTTTTTGGTCTCCTTTCTTGGGTTACAAGGATAGCATCTTTTTTAAAGAATTTAATTTTGTACCAAACCCAAAAGTTTCCAATGCATTTTTAGCAAGACTGGATTTTATGGTCAGGATAGTCAAAATATAATTTTTATGTGACTCAACATTTGAATATACACTGTTAGTAACTTAAATTTCTAAAGGTGAAAACTTGAGCAGTAATACAGTCTATTCGACTAGAGGAAACTGTTCATTTATTTGGGAAATATAAATTAATATACTATTAATATACTATTTACTATATGTAAAACCCTGTCTACAATATAAACCATGATTTGGAATAATAATATGCACATAAGTGCATCACATTTAGACATGAGTATCTGCTTCTTTGATTCCAAAACATTTCAACTTATATGCTTATTTTTATTAGGCTGGAAAGCCCTCACTTAAATCGATATGAAATTACCATTAAAGGTTATATAGAGGATATATAATATGTAGGTTCTGACTTCAGATAAGCTTAGCAGTTAAAAAGATCCTAACTTGCAAAATAAGATAATTAGAGCAACAATATTAGAGAAGGTAAGTGTAACTGAAAGCAATTATTATGGAAGGTGAAAAGTGGACACATACTGTGTATTACCTCATTTGCCTGACTTTATATGATCTGATTAAAATGTTTCAGAAAAATACAGGGAAAATTACTTTTAATAGCACTTGAATACTTGATTCTTAGTTCAAAGCCATTTGGTTTGTAATAATAATTATACAGTACCAAAAGTAATATTGAATGTGAAAAAACAATCTCTTAACTTCAAAGCAAATAATTTACTTTGTTATTCGCTTTTTTTGTTAACAAAAGCGCATCTGAATTTCAAGTACTATTTTCAGTGTAATGGAAGTTTAAATTCCTGTTATAAAGCCTGAAGAGCTTATTTCAATTTCTAGCAACTGAACTTATGCTTCAAAAGGCTTAATATTTTACTTCATCCAAAACTGTGTATCTTAGAGGGAAAAGTGCTCTAAAAAGTAATAATGAATCAAAGTAATTGCTCACCATGAGGTATTGCTCTGCAGGATAGGAAGGTCAGACCAAAACAACACCCAATCCTTAGTAAACCTAGTCATGTTTTATAGCTCAAAGACAGATGAAGGTTTTAAAACAGAACACTTGGAAAACGAGAACTAAACATGAAGCACTCTCCATTGCACAAGGTACATTACTCTCTGGCTTCAGTGGCAGCAGACACTCCAGGAGAAGTTTGAACTAGCAATTCTTACCCAGTATTAATCTGAACTTCAGCTCACATCCAGGTTACTTTGGGTCATGATTGTCAGCGCTGAATCAGTAGATTGCCAGGTATGGCACAAATGGATGCAATCAGAATTGGGTGCAGTTTTCCATTTCTAGCAGGAGCTGTTTAGCTAGCACATCAATAGTGCTCTTCTGTCAGCAAGACCCAGCAATATGCTTTCTTGGCCAACACTCCATCCAGCACCCCAACTCCTTTTAAGTGTAGGATGCCAGATCTGTTTTTTGGGGATTGTTTCTAGCAGCTTCCTCAGAATCCCTTGCTTACACCATCATTCATAGCCATTAGGAATATGTTCACTAAAATGTCCTGGGTACTTCCAGGTTACTTCTGGCCAGCACATATAGGAGGACTTTGGAGGCAGAGAACATGACCTTCATGTAGGTCTATAACAAACACAGCCCTCACTTGTTGTAGATGATGCTTGATACTGGAATACCAGTGAGATTTGTTGTAGTTATTGAGAGCAAAGTAATCACATCTGTATTTGCCATCAGTTCATCTGGCAAGTTTATGATCACCATATCACATCGTGGATCATAGCAAGCTTTGTCATGGCATGTTCCCTGACTGTATCACTGCTGAGACCTCTAGAGACCTTCTTCCAGGAGAGGAAATCTTCATCTGGACGAATGCTGGTGGTTATATTCGAAGGGCAATTTTTTAAAGAAACAGAGATCACATCACCTTATGCTCACTCCTGCCTATCTATTCATCCCAGTTTGAGTTTCAATGGAGTCATGAGTTCAAAGGAAGTTGGTAGTTCTACCTGGCTCTATCACTACCTTTTCAGAGTAAAATGCACTGCTGAGCTCCATCTAAATGTCAAAGCCCCATTTACCTGGCTCTGCTTACTGTCCCCTTGTGCTTTGCTACACAAAAATCTGCTAAAATAAAAATAGTCACTCCTACTTCTACATTTCTTATAGCAGAAGGATATGGCAGGAACTTTCAAACTGGAAAGTAGAAGAGAGGAAGAATTACACAAGCCAAGAGCTAAAGCAAAAAAATGTGGAGGCAAAGTTCTCCAAAGCTATATCACTGGCAACATTTCCAGTGGCTGGTAACACGCTTAGAAAAGAACAAAAGCCCCAGTGGAAAAACCAAAACCCATAAATATCCCCATAACAAAAAAAAAGAGCATGAAAAATGAGTTTTCTTCCCCCTCATTAATGCAAAATCCCCTTCTGATCAAATCAGTGCAATGCACTTATCTGAGATAGAGACTGACGATTTTACAGAAGATCTCAACTAATCTGGGAACTGTGGGCATTTTCTGTCCTGAAATTAACTCTATCCATCACTCAGAACTAAATCCTCCCCCCTACAAAAAGGATTCCCAGCCATGCTCCAGAGGAAAATGCTCTCAGGGGAAATATTTTTTTGGCAGCCTGCCATTCCTTGGACACCCCTTTTACAGACCCCACATTCCCTACATTCGACCTCTCTTTTTGGTCTCTCCTAAATCCCTAACATGCTAAATCCTGACTCTAACACAAAGTGTGTGCTGAGCCTAAGCCAAAGCACCCCAGTCATGGGCCAGACAAAACACTTAACTGGACATGTCAGTCCTTGGGCTGACAATTGTATTCCAACAGAAACTCTAAATTTGTGATTAAGGACTCTGAGAGCATCCCCCTTTGGGACATGGGTAAGATGCTCATGACCAAGCTAAACACCAGCTCTGAAATAACAGCTGCAATCTTTAACTTTCTTGGAAATCTCAGGAGATACCTCACTACTCTTTTGCTTTTGCCACTGAAAACCAGTAGGGAAAATGATGTGGAAGTTTGTCACCCATTTCCTTTAATGCTCACCAGAGAACAGTTTCACACTTTTATCCTCTACCATTACTTCAATTTAATATGTACAGGAGCAAAATCAGAATTAACTCCTCAATGTCATACCTGAAGTCACTGAATTTGCTTTAAAAACTAGCTGTAGCTGTTTTTATGGGGGGATTATTTCAGTTTCTCATTCAAGTTGCAGGACAGTGGAAGTAGGATAAGGCTAAAAGCAGAGGTCTGTGACACACTCTTAATTTTGTTAATGTTCAGATAAAAGCAAAAATCCTGAGGGCTGAGTCAGTGGTAAGGTACAAGCTGTGATCATTACAATAGGAATAAAGAAGGAGGAAAGGGGACAAAAAATGCTGAAAAACAGCATGGAGAAATAACAGAATGAATAACAGCAAATCAGTCACTTAACATTTATTTTCAAAAATTACTGAAGATGTTAAAATGGACAGCTTAATCCAACCCTGGATCAGCACTTTGTAGCATAAGGGCATCTTGCTTCTCACTTTTCATGAGTGCTTATGACTGGGATTTACCTTCTCACGTTAGGGTAAATCTCATGAGCCTACTAAATGTCAACAGCCGAGAGGGTTTGTTGAGATTCCCGTGGTTCTCAACCAGAAGTGTCCACAAGGGAGCAAATGGTGATGACGAAAAGGTTAGCTGGCCTTCCAGAAGTTAACTCAAGTGTGTCTCTAGTACTAGGCTGAGAATAGTTTTCTTCACCTGAGAAGAGCAAAGAATTTTTGGGTGAGGACAGAAAACCCCCAGATACTATCTATATCAAAACCACATATATCCCAGTTTCCTCTGGAATGCAGAAAGCTTATGCAAGACTTAAAACAAATAATGAAAAGCTCCAACAGTATATGAAGTTTACATTTTAAAAAAATCAAGTACTTTGAATTTAGGACATGACAATATTAATATTGCTTTCATGACATCCACTCAGCCATTTTCAGAACATCCAGTGTGATACCATCTTTAATTACATGGTCATATCCAGTGCTCTCTACAGTGTTAATATGAATGCTGCTCACTGAATTGTTACACTCTATTTTGTTTTGTTGTTGCACAGATAGAGTTCATTTACTGTTTTAAACAATTTACATTGTTTAGCCTCTGCTCTCAATGCCAGTTATAAAATTACATGAATGGATTCTTTCCTAGCAGCCTCTATTACAGTGTTCATGACTGTAATATCCAAATGCTTTACAAACATTCATTAAACTCTTTTTTCAGTGTTCTTCCTTGTAATATACTTTCCATGGTGGAGAAACAGCCCAGAAAGGGACTAAGGCAATAAGAAAATATTATAAGTATTTTCTACTTATTTTGGATGTCCAACTTGAAAAGCCCAGGGCCTGCCTTTCATGGAATTTAATGTTCTGCAGTATGTAGTAGTTTATTTGGACAGCAATAGGTGCTAATTTCTGTGCCACAGAAAACAAGGAGAGATGCATGGAAAGCTAAAGAGACAGAGACAGAGAGATCCTCCAGGGTCTTATTCAATTACCTTCATCATATGACCATCCTGTGACTGCTGCCCTTACTCAGCACACAGAAACCTGAACAGGCTTGTGTGCACCACTCCTCACTGCTGTCATCCCTGCAGGACAAAGAGGGCTGCTGACCCAGCTTTAATCCATGCCAGGTTTGCAGTCTGCTGTGGGTAAAGGATAGTGCAGAAGCAGGGGCAGAAGTTTACCAAGGGAGCCACCAGCAAGTCCTCTCTGTGCTGACAGGAAGGCTCCAAGCACTTGTAGTTCTCAAAAACAGAGAATGCAACTGTCCAGTTTTAATGATTATGTTCCATTACTACATATTAAGTCTAATTGTATTTTCAAAGCCTTGGTTATTTTGAAGCAAAGTTTTCTTAGATAACAAAAAAGCACACACTTTTAGTGCAGCAATCTTCCCTACTAAATATCAAGCCCTTTCTCCAATGAACAAAAGATTTATTGTATTGTTCTGAGCCACATTTTTTGCTTTCAGGCAGAAAGAGGCAGCCTGTGCCTAACCTGTCTGCTATCAATCCTGGAAAATTCACACCCAATCAGGTAAAGCCTGGAAAAATTAAATGCAACTAAAAAAAGCTCTTCTGATAGAAAATATTAGGTTGTTTTAATTATAAAACTAATGAAGTAATAGTATTTCTTGAAGAGCTGATTTTTCAAAAAATTAGGAAATATCACCACAGAGATGAAAGCCTTCCAGATAAAACATAGTTAAGAAAAAGATGTGCCTAACAAATGATGAGCTGTGTGCATGAAGGAGAGAGTGGGAGATGAGCACTGGCTGCTTCAGTTTTTCCCTGTGTAGTCCACAGTGAACCTGATGACAGTTTTCAGGGAAAAATAACCAAACCAAAACAAACAAACAAACCAAACAAAAACCCAAGGAAAAATACTAAACAAAACAACAACAAACAAAAATCCACTGAACAAAACAACAACAAACAAAAAAACCCAAAACAAAAAACCCAAAACCAAATAAACAAACCACCATCCCCCCCTAAAAAAACCAAAAAAACAAACAAACAAAAAAAAAACAACACCAAAACTACATGAGGTAAACCAAAACCAGAAAAATCTTTAGCCTGGCTAAACCATGAAGATGAACACTTGCAAAGCAAAATTCCTTTCAAGAGCATTTTCAAAACCACAAACATTCCCAGATATGGCACAAGAATCTACACAGTGAATAGACAGAGATTTCTCTAGGGCTTGAAGACTTTAATTGGGCAGAATCTAGAAAACATAAGATTCGGTTTCATGTGGAGCACTTCCTCCTTACTTCTTTCTATGGGCATGCCTGGGATCATTTTTAATTCTGTCTGTCTCTTACTGTCATTTATTATCAGATACTGAAGGATACATGGAAGGACAAAATTTAAGAGGAAGGAATTTAAATCTAATGACAAAGGAAGCCATAGAACATTGCAGGAGGAAGGGAGAAAACAGGACAGTAAAAATTCGGAGCTGAGAGGACCACAGAATATTAGCAAGGGGATGGATTGAGAGAAGAAAGTCAGTTAGTAGGCAAGGATGAGAAAGACAAAGCTGAGGACTGCATTCAGAGCCCAAGGGCTGTAGCCTGCTGCTGAGCTGCTACACTGCTCAGCAAATGCTGGTTTTCATCTTACCCTGCTCCCACAGGGAGCCTGGCCTTTGGCAGCCATTTCAGTCCTACTTGGGAAAGCAATTTTACAGAACATCTCCTGAAACAATTTCACAGACTAACTCTCACTGAGAGGATTGCTCTGTACAGATCTTTTCTCTTTCACTTTCTTAGTTCATCACACCACTCATTTTTGTACTTTCCAAAAGAATACTTTAACATTAGTTTTCATCACATGTATTTATTGTGTAGAGGTCACTGCTTTAAACCTCATTCACCAAAGTACCATCAGCAAAACGTGAGTCACAGGAGGTTGTTAAAGGACGTTTATGTAACAACACGCTTCTCTATCTACATAAGTAAATTATCTGAGATCTTAACACACTGCAGAGAGTACCTGACTTGGCCTTGAAATAAAAACCCATTTAAATTGTTTATGTAAAGTGACTCAGCACAGTTCTGATCACTTATTTACCACAACTGGAATCTAGTTCCCTCCAAGTGAAACAAGAAATTCAGGTTTTCAGGAACGTTTATGTCAGACATCAACCTTAACCTTTGGCACCTACAATGAATTTGCTTCATACGGAGAGAACTGAGTCATGTATATTGCTCAGAACCCTGCTGAATAACTTATCACAAACTAAACGGAAGACTATCTTGTGTGCATTGTGTGTGGGACTTGGAGCTTCTGAGTCTTTTCACAGTGAGAGTGGGTGGAAAAAGTCTGTGTTTTTTCCCACAGAGAAAAACATAGAACATGTGAATAGTTGTGTATAAAATAGTTGTGTAAAAAAGGCTCATTTCTACACTATGTAAGCAGCAGGGATCTATCAAAGCAACAGAGCAGCACTAGTTTATGTTTTTAAAAGTCTGTCTGTATGTTTGAAAGTGTCTGTAGCAACACACTCTAAGTTTTTCTGTATTTTCCATACTTTGAGATCAACACTGTGATTTTTCTTTGAATAACCATTACAGTGTGAAATACAGTTTCGGAAAATAACAGATCCCATTTTGCTCTTGGCTTTTGGATAATGTTTTCCTAGTGTTCTTGTCAGCAGATATAGCTGACTGGTTGGTGTTTCTCCAGAAACACTAAATTTAACTTGAGAGAGTTTTATTGGTGAGATGGCAGAATATAAAAGGAGATATGAGAAGAGGCATAGAAGCAAAAAGGGAGAAAGAATTAAATTCTATTTCTCCATCTATTTTATAAACAAAATATTATCGTTTCATTCTGAAAAGTACTCAATTTGAATAATTTTAAAATTTAAATGGTTTTTTTGTTTTGTTTCTATTTTCAAATGGAGGTTCCAACAAAATATAACCCTTTCTTTTCTTTTAATTTTGTTCAGGAGTGATTACGTTATCTGAACACAAGATGAAACCAAGCTTTATTCACTTTATTTCAGGGCATATTTTGATTTCATACAAAGCTAAAATGAAGGACTCTTGAGAAACCTCTCTGCTTCTTTCTTCCAGGAGAAAGGAGACATTTTTCCTTTCTCTCATCCCATACTTATTTGACAATGAATGTGCACACTAGAACACAAGTGATACATTCATCCATGTAAAAGGGGACCTTTAGCTAAAACAAGGCAATTTAAACCTTTGTTTCTGATATATTATAGCCACTATCTCACTGGAATTTCCAAAATGCATAGATGTTTAAATACAGTCATATGGAAAGCATAGCACTTTAATAAACAGAGGTAATATTTTGGGGACTGAATGTCTATGAGTCTACCACCAAAATTAGCCAGATCTTTTGCTACCATTTCTTTGTAGCAAGATGGGAATTTTCAGATTATTGCCAGAAAAAAAAAAGTCTTCGTACTTCTAGACCGAAGGAGCAGATTCACCACACTTTCATTGTTTAATGCCTTTAAAAACAAATTGTTTCAATTTCACTAATCACTGACAGCTCAGCTGTAACACTGAACAGTAGCTTACTCCACACAATCCCAATGGCTGCAAGGTAAACATAGCAAATGTAAAGCTCCCACTACCCTAGCAGACTGACCTTGTGTGTACCTGAGACCCAAAAGGAGCCCCAGGTTCCATAGCAAATCACTGGGTGGAAATGAAGAAACTGCAGATTACTTTCTCATGTGAAGAGGGCAGCAGATGTGTCAAAATGTGTCTGAACCCCTAAGGTCTGTTTTGGTTCAAGAAATATCTTTGTTTTGTGTTACACCACTGTTTTGGTAAGAAATAATAAGTTGTGCCCTAAATAAAGGGCTTGTTAGGGCTTCACGGGCTTTTACAGTAAAGTAACTGTGTGGGATTGTTTAGATAAGGGAAAATTCAACAGTGAGTAAGTTGGTTTAAACCCACCACAATGGCAGGCATTTCCTCTTCCAGTCTAAAACAAATTTACTGTCTTTTAAACGTAAACACCAAGATTACTTGTGCATTAGTCTAAAAATCTGTGACACACTGCATGTAAACCTTTCCTGCCAGGACTTTGGTGGCCCATGGCCATACTGTCACCTGACTGTGTTGTAGGGGATTACACATAATACTACATTCATTTTTCAGTAGTTGATTACGGCAGCTGACCATGCTGCAAACATGGAAATTGATTTGCTCTGAGTCTGCTGCAGGATGACAAACCATTGCACCTTTGGCTACTCTTGCCATCAGTAATGACTGGAAGGGACTGTTCATCCTGTAGGAATAGTATTACAAGGCCAAGTGCACGAGCTGTGTAATTTAGCACAGCTCACCCAATACTGGGTTCACAGCACAATAGGAACAAAAGATAATAAACCAGTAACCAAATCGCAATCTGATAGGTTAATTTGCGGAAATATCCATAAATTAATCTCATTTTGTGAGTCCCCGCTTTGCCATTGTGTAATTAATTTTAACATTTGTATTCATCCTCCACAATATTAGTCATCTGCATGCTGATTATTTAATCTGCTCTGAAGTTCTTTTATATGAGAAAACGAACAGTAGGTGAAAGTGATATTATATTACTTTTTGTGATATTTCAATTACACAAGCCAAATTTAAGAGACTAAATTCAATCATCATTGTTTTTTCTCTGTTGTAGTTTTGCACCTGAACAAGGGTTCCATTGCATTTAAAGCTTGTTCTGAAACAACTTGCATTTCGAGTCAATGAACGACTACCACTGTCTTTAACACCC